>VZUI01012532.1:0-138081 GCA_013401135.1 Cettia cetti | reverse complement strand
TGGGGGGGGGGGGGGGTGTTTTTTTTAATTCTTCTTTTCCCTTTCCCCAGAACCACTGGCTGTTGTGATAGACTTTACTTAACTTCTCTGGATTGTTTTTTGCCTCACTAACGGCCTGCAGTCAAAATGAAAAATAAGAACCTTCTGGATCCTGCCTTGATAAGGTCAGACTGTAGAATTTTTCTTTCCAGCAATTTAGCCAGGCTCTCTCCTTGCAGAATACATTTACTTGGTAATAAACATCTCCAGACAGCCGGGCTGTACAGACTGGAAACAATTAAGCCAAAATTGGGGAAAGCAGCACATGAATGAGTATTTCACTTTTCAATGAAATTAGACTGAAAATTTCAGGAGCAGAGAAAGCAACAATTTTCAAATTGTATTAATTAGACGTATTTGTAAAAACCTGTGTTTATGCAAGTACCTTATTCATATTTTAATATCAAACTATGAAGAAAATGTGCTGGATAATCACCAGCCTTTGGTGCTCTCCTGCTGTGGTCAAGCACCAGACACACAAACATTTAGGGAACAAAATCCAATACCTAGGAGGAGCAACAAAGAAGTTTAGCCATATTTCTCTGGCTTTACAAAGGGAACTCTGCTAAGCAACAGGTTAAAAGGGTTTGTATAACTAAAGTAGATTAAGATTAAAATGCAATTTATTCCAGAGATTAATTAACAGTTTATGAAAAGCCTCATCTCTCAGGTAAACAATGAAATAAATGTTTAGCTGTCTCAAATTGTTAGAGATCCAAGTAAAATTCCTTTGTAACAACCCAGAGTTTTACCACTGTCACAAACACTTCACCAGATTCTAAATTCCAGAGTTTTCCAATTTTTGATAAAGGCTCAGACATCATGCATTAATTGCAAATCCACCACCTGTTTGCGTGCAGTAAGAGAACAAAAAGCATCTGTTCTGTTATTTTTAATTAGGTTATCCTCCTACACCTCCTCTGTCCAACATCCTCAAATAGTTTACATGTAAATTCTTAAATAATTTAGGAGTGAAAAATTGCACATCATGTTTGTGACGTCATTTCGTGTGGTTTTCTCACGAGCCTTAAAACTGGCACGAAACTAAATTTGGTTTTAGAAAAAACGAGGGGTTTTTTTCAGTTTGTAAAGTTCACAGCATTTTCCAGAGGAATTAATGAACATTGCTAATAGCTTATAAGGCATTAGGAGGACACAAGCAGGAGGAAAGGCAATATATAACCTTTAGATGGGACAATTAGAGATCAATTATTAGAGCTGAAGAAGAGCATTTGAAAGCAGCTTCTTCATTAATCAAAGATTATCTCAAATTGGAATGTTTAGTTATTTGCCACAGTTCCTTGTGTTTTCTTCTGCACAAAAAGAAAAAAAAGGAAACAAAAGGAAAAGGTGGAGGTTTTTTGAAAGCTGCTAGGTTTTGAACATTCAATTTTAACATTATTTTAAATATAAAATACCAAACATTTTAAAAAATAGGTAACAGTGAAATTGCATAACTTAGGAGATGACATTGAAGATTCACAACTGATGATTTTTATATGCTAAATCCCTTGGGTTAACTATTTGGATGTCCACATACCTGGAAAAATTATTTTAATACAAATGGTAATAAGGGAAAAGATGGGAGTATCCTATGCACTGTAATGACCTGGGGCAGGATCCAAGGGTTTGATGTTAGATTTAGATTGAATTTGTAGATGGGCTGAGTTTTAGATTTCAAACAATTGAGCACATCCAAAACCTAGAGTTGGAAGCAGCATCAGGAGCAGGCATAGAAAGGTTGATTGGAGCAGCTGGTGGGCAGAAAATGCTGGGCAATCCTCCAAATGGGAGCTGCAAAACCTGCTGGAGGCTGGTTCAGATGTGCCTTCCCTGGGCTGGGGGCCACCACTGACCAAGTCAGCGCGGGCATTTGGACATCCTGACAGGGAGGGGAGGGCTGGGAGGAGATACACCTGGAGAGCAGACAGGGCCTCGTGCAAAAGGGATTTTGGACGAACACGGGGCAAAGAGAGCTTTGCTGGGGCCACTCTGCAGTTCAGGCAGGGTGTTCAGTGTGGCTCAGGAGGAGCAATGACATTAGAATGTCATTAGAAGAGCTGGAGCAGAGCAGGGCGCTGCTAAAACATCCCTAAAAGCTGCTGTCCCCAGGGAGCCCTGTGCAGCTGTCCCAGGGCTCTGAGGGAATGCCATCTGCTGGCTGCTCCTGAGGGACAGGCTGCTCAACACTCACTGTTCATCTCCTGAGAGGGAGATAAATGCTGCTGATCACAGCAGCACCTGCCCAGGGGGCTGTGCCCACCTGATTCCTGCTCATGGATCTTCTCAGGAAGCAGGTCCCAGCACCATGCCTCAGCAGCTATTCTGTACTGACAGCCAGACACAGATGTAGGTGCAGGCTGGGGACCCAAGCTGTTCCTTTTATCAGATCATTTTCCTGCACAAACACTTTTTTCCTCTTGGCTCACCCCATACTCAGGGCACAATAAAGTTATTTTGTGTCTTTATTCCTTCATAAGGTGTACCTTGAACTTGGAGACACACTTTCTTCTCTTGGATGACCTTCTCTCCCTGCAAGGCCCCATCCTTTGTTAGCCAGGTCACGATGACCCTAGGCATGTTCAGAGTCACTCAAATGAGGTTTTTAGAACCCTTGAATCATTTAGATTGAAAAGACCTTAAGATCATCAAGTCCAACAGTTCCCCCAGCAGTGCCAAGTCTACCTTTAACCCGTGTCCCCAAGTGCCACTGGCACACATCTTAAATACCTCCAGGGATGGTGGCTCAAGCCCTGAGCAGCCTGTTTCAGTGTTTGATAGCCCTTTCAGGGAAGAAATATTTCCTAAAATCTGATATAAATCTTGCCTGGTGTAACTCAAGGCTGTTCCCTCTCCTCCTGTCCCTGTTCCCTGGGAGCAGCCCAACCCCCTGGCTGTCCCCTCCTGTCAGGGAGTTGTGCAGAGCCAGAAGGGCCCCCTGAGCCTCCTTTTCTCCAGGCTGAGCCCCCTCCTATCCCTCTAGTCTAGCTCCAATGAAGATGTTGCCCTCCATGCAGTCAAACATCTTTTGCACAAGAGGTAGTGGAATATACTCTTTGCTAAAACATGAAAAAACAAAAGCCCCTTTCATCCCCCTGCCCCTAGTTTTTGCCTCAGAAGTGTTATTCTACAATTTTACTTGAATGAAGCAAAAGCAAACTGTGCTTCCTACTGGCTGAAGAAGTTTATACCAGCCAGAGATTTTGAGAGACAGAGCCTATAAAAACGGTTTACTGACACATGTGCACAGGCTGCACATTTCTGGCAGAGAGCAAGTTTCACTTGACCTTGGAGGAAAGAGTTTCTAACAATTTAACACCAAGAGCTCATCCATGTGTGTGTTCCCACCAGCTTTACCTGTCTGTGAGCACTCCACCATCCTTCTCCCCATAAGTGTTGAAAAAATGAGGCTGTGACTTCACATTCCGTTGCAGGACTAAGTTTAAGATAAAATTTTTGCGGCACGGTGCATCTTTTCACTATGGAAGTTCAGATCCTAAAGGATCCCAATATCTCCCCACAATCTCTATGATCTTTGACATCTTTTCACTATGGAAGTTCAGATCCTAAAGGATCCCAATATCTCCCCACAATCTCTATGATCTTTGACAAAAAATGGAAGATAATGATTGCATTAATAGAAGGCACTGAAGCTTTCCTCAGCATTTGAAGTTGTCCCACTGAGGTAGATATATTAACTTAACTTTGAAGATAAAATACCTGGCTGGTGCAATTCTCAATGTGTTTCCCATTAAAGAAAAAAAAAAATAATTAGAAAATAAAACCAAACTAACAAAAAGACCAAAAACCAGCAGTTCAGCTGTTTGAAAACTGGCAGCATACATGTATGTCTTTATTGCAGCTTTTCTAAAGACAGCACCATAGTTTTGATGTCCCAGAGGTTTTTGGAAAAACACATCCCTGCAGGTTATCCCTAACTGTTATTAATCAATACCTAATCTTGTTCTGCATCACACACAAGTATTACTATTTTCAAGCCTCTCAGAGCAGAGCTAAGATGCAGCATCTGCCAGGTAAGAGCCAGCCCTGCCAGCCAAGCTCTCAGCCTCACCACAGGCTTTTTCTACAGTCCCTCTAGTGCAAAAGATCTATAAATACCACCAATAAAACCTCTTTCATGTCTTCCCAGTGTAAGTCTTAGGGATTTCACTGCTGGAGTAATACCCTCCCTCCTCCAGAAGGTTATTTTTATGGGAAAAAAATATATATATATATATGTTGAGCTAAAAACCCTCAGTGCCACAGCAAGCACTACTCATGAAATCAGTCAGAAACCACTGAGAGCTGCAGTGATAGTGCTCATGATTGTGCTGGAGTGGAGTGGCTGCTCAGCACTCAGCACAGCTACAAATGCAGGTTTTCCTGCTCCTGCATGAGATATTGCCCTGCACTGCAATTGCAGGTTCCCATCAGGAAGCAGCAGAGACCCCATGCACAAAGAAGTTGAGTCATAAGGTCCATAGGATAATAAATTCTGAATTAAATTCCCACTGATAAGCAAGGAAATTATATTCTGGAAAAATATTCACGATGGAAATAGCCCACATATATGTGCATACAAATGGAATTTTATAGTTAAATATCAGTGTTTTAACACCAGCTCAGTAATGAGGGGGGGTTTGATTTTAAAAGTCTCTTATGAGGTGCTGGAGTAATTAAGAGTGTGTTGTGAAAATCACATTCTCTAATCTTCTCTTTCCCCTGACTAAAGAAGGACAAATGTGATTAGCAGAGAACACACACACCTGCATAGGAACATTTTCTAATTATTCATGTGGCGATAAATGATCCCTGGCATCTCCTAACATGATGAAAACTGAAGATGAACAGTACTTGCCACTGGCAAAAGAGTGCAAATCCTTCCCCATTTCCCTTGAAATGAAACTTTTGGCCTTGCTATAGCAAAGAAATAAAATTGAACACGCGGTTTTATGAAGGTTTAAGATCTCCTCTTCTGTTGGCCACATACTTCCAGCACCTCTCTCCTGCCAACACCAATAATCAAGTTGTTTAAAAATTCTTTAAAAATTAATTTTCTACTTTTCTTTTTTTAAAATTTAATCTCCCTTAACTTACAGCTAATTATCCAGCTGTCCAGAAGGTCACTCAGAAGTGGGACTGCTGGCTTATGTGGGAGAAACATGGATGTTTGCACAGATGGAAGAGAGGTGAAGGGATGACATATTCAGTGCTACCTGGGACCTTTCAATCTAATTGCAAACCAGAAATTGCCTGATTTACCCTCATCTGAGGCAGCAGAGATGCCCACATTACACAGGGACCCCTGCAATCTTCAGTGGTGTGTTTGCACCCATTAACTGCAGTGCAAAACCACACGATGTAATAAAACAAATCGGTTCTGTCTGAAAACGGGAGAGAAAAACTTGTTAGAGGAGATGGAAATCTCTGCATTTCACTCAGAAACAAGCTTTTCAACTTAGACATAAATACCCCAGAATCTTGCTTTCTAATAGAGCTGTGATACAAGTTAATATATTTCATTTCTAGGTGGCACATGGAGAAGTAGAAAATCTGATGTGTCCCCATGGCAAACCTAGAGACTGGAAGATGCAATGTTTGTTTTTTTGATACAGTTTACCTGCACAGGAATCAAGCTCAATCTACTGCCAGCTGAGAGTTAACTCACAGTGTTTATTACAGCAGCACACAGAATAAATTATATCGTATCTCTATTGCCATAAAATTATGGTAGATAATTTTGAGGTGGCAATGCTAAATAAATATTTATGAATTTCTTAGTATAGTGATTTTAAATAGTAGTTATTCCACAATTTGCTTTGTCCAATAATCAAATTATTTGCTGATGGAAACATTACACTTTTTTCCTATTACTTCTGTTTTAATGGAAGTATGTCTTTATTGTCCTATTCTATTATTCTATTACATTATACTGAGATAGCTTTAACAATTCACAGGCCATTCCAAAAAAAAAAAAAAAACCAAAAAAAAAACACCTCAAAATGAATGCAGTTATTAAAGTGGCATTAAGTGCTTTAATAATCATTTTTGGTCAGGGCAGATGTGTTATAAATAAATTCAAATGCTGTATTAACCTTAAATTAAAAAACAGAAAAATCGCAGTCAGCAAGAAAATTGGATATCTTACCAAACTTTACTTTGCAACTTCTGAATTCCCTGAGAGGATTTTACTGGAAGTGATATTTAACCTTTAGATGTCGTGATCTTGGAATGGCCAGGTGTACACTTCTACAGCCAGGCCAATTATCTCCAATTAAGCAATAAATATGCAAGGCTGGTTCAGTGCCAGTAGAAATTCCCCAGATTTACACCACACCTTCAAAAGGCACTAAGAGTTAAAAAACAGAATCACCTTCCAGGAAGATTTTAATGAAACATACCTTTATGTAACTTCACCATTTAATACTTTTAATTTAGTTGGGGTTTTTTTTTAAGTTTTACAGCAGCCTCAAAGAATAAAACTGCTTGGCTGTCCTGATTTGAAATAGAAAGCATATTGCACTAATGCCTTACAGGGGTGTCTTAACTACCCACCACAGATATTTCTTCTAGACAATGACCATATAAAAGATGAACACGTTGAGTGTGTCCATTGTAAAGCACCAAATTTAATGGAGTAGTTCATTTTTTTTTTGGAATTTACTCTAAAAATTACAATCAACTACCCTGCAGGAACAACAGTAATATATCTGCAAGGCAGCTTATTCACATGGTACTTTGGGGTTTGTTTTTGAAGAGGAAGAAGAAATAAATCTACCAGAGACATATGTTGAGAGGTTTTTGTTTTGTTTTGTTTTGTTTTTAAGATGCAGCAAAGATGTTATTTAATTTTCCTCAGAAGTAACATATTCTGCTGAGGTGATTCTAGTGATCAAAAGGCATTAATTACAAAGGTATAAAATAGGGGCTGTATGGGCTACCCTGGTGTTATCAGGACACAAAAGAAAACACCCAACAGGTGGGAGAAGAGTGAGATACAGTGCTCTCACTGATTTTAACTGGATGTTTATGGGCCCACTTTTATCACATTTTGCTTTATAACACAATCCCAGAGTGCACCGAACTTTTGAGGTTCCCAGAAATGCTGTAGTGCTGACTCAAAAAAAAAAAAAAAAAATCGAACAATTTTTAGTGTGTAGCGAAAGAAAGCAATCCAGGAAAAACAAAGCACAAATGATTTGACAAAATGCTGCATGGCATTTCCTACCATGTGATGTGCTTTTAAGCACAGTTATTCTCTCATACCTCCAACATGTGTTTCCAAAAGTGAGTCTTACAAATAGCAGTGAAATCACAGATCACAGTAACTACAGCTTTTCCTTACTAACTGGTAAGATAAATCATTTTTTGTATCATTTTTTGTCCATAGCCGCTTTTATTTACATCTCTTTATAAAATTGCAGGACCAGGTCAGTATTTTTTTATATAATATCACCACGAAACCACTGATCCATAAAAGTCAGGCAAAACCATGATGCAGAGGACAACCCACAGCTCCAGCTCATCTCTGGGATTCACAGAGCCACACTCAGAGAAAATAACCCAGATTTCTGTATTCACAGGGCCAATGCAATGGGTTGAGTCTCAGCAACCACATTCTGAGAACTATGGTCTGCCAAATTTGCAAGAGAAAAGGCTAAAAAATCCAAATTATTTAATGTTGCTTCTGCTTATGGGTTTTCTGTGTTTTATATTGCTCCCTGTGTGTGCATGTTGACTTGCACCAAGAAATCTGGGATTAATCACACTGAAAACAGGCAGAAAACATTCCCAAGCTCCAGCCAGCTGGGCAAGGGATAACACAGATTGCTGGATGGTGCCCCCAGCCACGTTTCCCTGCCCTCCATCTTACTGACACAAGGGAACTCACTGGCTTAGCATTAACCAAAAAAATAGAAAACAACTGCACCAGCTGCCAGGCAGCCTCAGAGGAAATACCCCATTATTTACTGCAGAAAGAAATTCCTTATTTTACCCTTAAACACTTTCAAGCATTTTAGGATTAATTCTTTACAAATTGTTAAATAAAGCTGCAAGGTTTAAAATATTTCCTGTTCCATGTTTAAAACCCCTCTGCTGACAGGATTATATTTTGCTGCAAGTCTCCAAATGTAGTATATCCATAGATGTCTATGATGGGCATCCCACAGAAGGAGGTTTGAACACAACCTTAAAGGAAGCTGTTTGTTAATTGGATTCTCCACTTCTCCCCAGTTTGGATGGTGAGCATGAGAGACTTACACTCTTAAACTTTCTGTGGAGTTTCAAAAGCAGCTATGGAACAACTCTAATAACCACACTCCTCTCAGAGTCTGAATCCTTCCAGTAAATGTCTTTGCCTTGTGCTTGGCAGGCAAAGGATTTCCCTAAAAACTCAGGATTTCACTAAAAACCTCAGCCTCCTCCTCCCTGTTGCCTTCTCTGGCTGTGAATTTAAAAATTCAGTCATTGCTGAGGTAGGTCTGTGATGGAAACATGGGCCTTCACTTCTGAATGAAGGGAATGGAGGTGCTTCCTTTAGTATAATTTAAAATCAATCACAAGAGCTACAAAGGAATCCATTTCTCAGGTTTGGTTTTCTTTGGCTCTATCCAAATGAATTTCCCAGTATTTTTTTCTTTAACTTTATAATGTGATTAAAGAAACACAATAAACATGCATTTAAATCAGAGCCTTCTGTATAATATAAGTGATTCAACTCAGGTCAGAGAGAAAGAGCTGTGCTGTTATGGGGCCTTTATTTCATAGGGTTTTTTTCCTCATGGTGAGTTATTTTATAATGCAATGCTTTTATTGCTGTGGTGCTGGTAATTACAATTAAAATTCTTATTAACTAAATAAATTTTCAGAAATATGGATTTTTGAAATTTTTTTAAACCCCAATCAAAATGTTAGCAAGTCCATTGGGGATCAGTCAGAGGCTTGCAACAGCACCTTTTTCACTGGGAAAAAAATTAGAATTTCTGTACAGTACATGTTAGGTGGAGCATGTTATCTTTGTACCTAGCCAGCACACATAACACAGCCTGCAGCTGAATCACATCTACAAGTTCCAGTGACAGCACTACTCCAACAGAGAGTCAGGAGACTTTAAAGAGCTGTGGGGTGAAGTCCCCCACACTTCTGCTCCCTTTCTTCAACCAGCAGTAACATTGTTCCCTTTCCAAGATGAGCTGTTGTGAGGAACGATACAACAACTCCAATCTTATCCCCATATCCATCTAAGCGTATCCATCTAAACCCCACATTGTGCCAAGGAAGGTATAGGTTGGATTTTAGGAACAATTTCTGCACCAAAAGGGTTGCCAATCCCTGGCACAGCTGGCCAGGGCAGTGCTGGAGTTCCCATCCCTGGAGGGGTTTAAAAGCCGTGTGGATGTGGCACTTGGGGACGTGGGGCAGTGGTGGCCCTGGCAGTTCTGGGGGATGTTGGACTCCATGACCTTAAGGGTCTGTTCCAACCTGGAAGAATCTGTGATTCTCTGGTTCTCACTCAGTGAGAACAGCAGCTGGCTCATAGCAGCTTTACTGGGCATACAACTCTTCAAGAAAACATGTTAAAAAAGATAAAAAGCATGGCAACTTCACCTAATTTGGTTTTCTTCCCAGAGCAGAACCTGAGCATCCACAGAGGAGCTGCAGCATCCTGTTGCTACCTCCTTCCCAAGACTGAGCATGTCCTGAACAGGAGGAACACAAAAGCAGAAAGCTGAAAAATCAACATAAGAGCATTTCTAAAGAAGTCTTATCACCCCCACTTGAGACGGCAGAATTAAAGAAAAGTCTCAAATTTGAGATTTAAACACTCTGACCACTGCCCCACAGCAACACCTAAGCGAGCTACTGTAGAACAGATATGCAAAAGACAAAAATAAAATTACAGACAATTACACACTTGGCATTTCTTAATTCTGAAGTGTTTACCTTCCCAATTAAAATACTGCTTAGCCAATAAGGTTATTTTGTATCTAATGTGTGCTTTATGGGTATATATGGAGCCACGGTACTAAAATCAATGTAAACATCTCAAAAATACTTTAATTTGTTTCTGTTATTAAATGAAGCCAGTGGATCTTTTAATCTCTATGTGTACAGCTATTCATCTCACTTTTACGACCCCTCTTGGTTATTTTTTATTATTTTGTCCTGCTTTGATCAGGCTCACAACTGATTCCAAATCAGGAAGACCCTCCTTGAAAAGTGTCTGTGCTGACTCTGTGTTTGAAAATATTAACATTATTCAAGATTTGACTTTTTTGCACATACCCGAGGCAGTGAAGTTAGGATTATTTTCAGCGATCCCAGAACTAATTTTTATTTGTGATGAATATCAATTTCTTTCTCAAAATGAGATTTCTTACAGAATGCCTCCCAGTTTAACTTTTTTTTTTTTCTTAATAGGAATTTGCCATTGATAAGATTTATAACTTTCAAGGACATTTCAAACTTGTCAGCAGGAAGGCACCACCATTATGTCACTCAAACTTTACGACAACACAGCCCCGATATTACTGACAGATGTCTGAAAAGCAAGTCACCTGTTACATCCAGTGGTCTGTAGCTGACACTTATCTGATTTTATATGTTAGAACATTACCGTACAATAATTTAAAATGATTTTTCTCCTCAGTGGCTTTGAAATAGATAAAGCCTTCTGTTACACAAGCCAGACAATTTTTACACTGTGGCAGCACATCCCACATTTTTCTCTTCTGCAAGGGTTTTACTCACAGCAGAAACAAAACACCTATTTAATATCATCCGGGGCGAAACTCACAAATTTTTTTTGTGTTCAATTTACCAAGAAATGCAATGAGGTCCTATACATTTAAAGTGAATTACCCCACGTGTCTCTGTCTTGCTGAACAGTTTGCCAATTCAAAGGGAAGTCAGGAAGAAGCAACACTAAACTAACAGCCGTGTGCATTGATTTTCTGAAAGATTAGGTATTGCAAAATTGCAAGGAGAAAAAGCTAGGCTTTAGGAATTTGCTTGACATAAGGGAATGAGTGGTGGAGATTCATTAATCAAAGTCTGTAAGGACTTTATTAGTAACTTTGACCAATAAGTTTTAGAGGAAAATAATGATATTTTAAAGCATTTAGAATTTAGGGTACCTGCAGGAATTGCCTTTGTTAGAAACTGTCCTCAGGCTCAAGCTCCAGTAATAGGATGAAAATTGCTGATATCAGTTTGAGGAAAATATAAGAGTAATTTGGGCAGAGATGAGTTTGCAATAACAGAGTTAATGAAAGTATCCAAGAGTAGTCCCTTGGAACTTTCCTTTTCTTGTGACACAACAGCATCTCAGGGTACTAGACCACATTATGATGTAAAAATGGAAAAAAAAAAAAAAAAGGAAAAGAGCTGAAGTTCATCTCATTTTCATTCTTCAATGACTTGATGTAAACAATAGCTTGGGTTTAAGAACATGGGGTGCAAAACAATTATTTAGATTTTTTTCATGGTGAACCTATAAATTTTTGTAATTAGTCAGTGAAATACTTGACATCAAGTCTGTCTATCTCATCAGAACTAATATTGAGAGTGAACGTAGTGTTTTGGGTAGAATGTCAGATTTGGGGGTTAAAGATTGATTCTGGTCTTATTCTCAAATGTAGCAAAATGTTACTCGGAAACCATTAGGAGAAAAGGTTGCTCTAAGTTATAAAAGGATTCAGGAAGAAATTATTCCAGAGACAAATATACACCATTGATAATTAGGTTATTAGAAAATTCAATTAACTAAACTTTCTGTAGTGGAAGGCTTATCCTGAACTTCGGTGCATATTATATAAAACTATTATTGTGCTAAATAAATAAATATATAAATGAACACAGACTTTCGTGACTGTTCAACCAAATAGAAAATGTTTGCTTTCCAGTTTAAATAATGCTGATTTTTCAGCTGCATGATCCTATTCCTTTTAAATTTTGCCTTAAATATTCTTCTTTCTCTGCAAGATTTTTTCTCCACAGCGTTTGGTGGGGAACTCCACAAAGCATTCTGCTTAAAAATAAACAAATGTCCTCTACTTCAGTGCTTTTAGTCCTGCTGAATTTGTGAAGATGTTATTAAAATGTGACTTTTTGTTTTTTAAAGACCTTGGTGTAGAACCAGTAAATTGTCCTTACTGTACCCACCTCTCAGCAGTACTCAGTGAGAGCAATCAGGACATATTTTCCACTCATGCTTATGTAAATCACAAATAAATCATTTGCAGCCAGCAGGCGTGACCCAGTGAGAACAGGTTCCCAGCTGTTAAGCATGGGCTTAGTCAGGAAAGATTTGTTGGATTCTGTGGTTCGTGCTAAACGCAAGTAAAGAGCAGATTTATCTCTGCTCCTTGTTTACAGGACATGCCTGGAATTTGGGGTTTTGTAACAGACTTCATCACTTTGTTCTGCCCTGAGTGCATGCAGTGAGCTAATTACTGTGAGTAGGAGTTGTGATCCCATCCAGGCTCTGACTCAGACCTCGATTCTCCCTGAGCATCCTTCTCTTTATGCTTTATCACCACACACAACAGCGGCAATTCACTGACAAACTGAGGAGCCAGGGGAGAAACAATGCATCACCATTCTTTTGGACTCATTTCCTCGGGATTTAAGCTGAAATTCCCAACCCTGAGCACCTCCAAGTACCTGGACCTTTCTTCCACTGCAGTTATCCTATGCTCTGCCTCAGAGCTGCCTTCTCCAGCTTGTCCCAGGAACTGGCAGGGTTCAGAGGAGAGACACGGTGGAAGCGTCAAACATCACTTTACATTCTTGCTTCCTTATTTATCCTATACGTTTATATTGGCTATTCTGAATAAAACATTTTCTACTTTGAGAATTGGGCTAGGCAAGGGCAGAGTTTGTAAATTCTCCCCACACAGTGACAGATGGATGTACATCCAACCTCGGACAGCTCGAGTGCGTGCAAACATCAAAATCAAATTTCATTTCTCCTCTATCAAATAAGACAGAGCATGCTGTATTCTTCGAGTAATCAGTGTTATCTACTCAGGCACTGATATTTCTGATCTCCTAAACTCTGTTAGCTCAGCCCTTGGATGATCTTTCTCTGTGATTAGAGAGTGGGGACAATGTGGCCAAAAGAAAAGAATCGTTGTATCAGTGCACGTACGCAACTGCCTCTGTCTAAGCAATGATACTGGGAAAACAGATCCCTCCTGGTGAGCATCCTGAAATCGGGGGTGAAGGCAGGGATAATAAAGCAGCATTGAACTAGAGGGAACAGACCCTGCTTTCCCAGCTCAAAATTTACCAAAATTTATCTGAAATTTCTCAGGACAAAAAAGCATGCAATATCAAATCCCACTTGAGGAAGAAAAGGTTCTCCCCAGAACCTGCTAAATCTCTGATTAATGAAGTTATAGATTTAATTAAACTAAAGCATGATTTTTTTTTCTTCAGTATCTGTCTTTCTAGGGAATAAAACAACAGTTTGGGTTTGTTGTTTTTTTAAAAAAACCACCATATCTTCCCAAGCTTGTATTTCCATTTAATAAAGCAGATGCATTAGGGGACCAAGGCCTTATTGAATCTAAGCATTTAAATTACTTAATGGAATGTGAAAGAGAAGCAAAACTTTAAGCTGATGGCTATCGGCAGCCCCGAGCTGCCACGGATGGGTTTAATCGACCCCTCTCTGGGCCATGCTCATCAGTCAGAGCTGGCTGCAGGGCTCCAGCCTGGAATGGCTGAGGGGGAACCAGTGCCTGGGCAGAGCCCAGCCCTGGTGGGGCCACCAGACTTCAGGGCTCAGTTGCTCTGTGTTTTCATAATCTGGAATTACACTCCGTATCACCCCAGCTGTCTCCCTGTGCTGACTTTTGTACCCCACATTATCTGAAGGCATGAGTATTGAATTTCTGGAAGAGCCAGGTGGAATTAGTTCTGTGAGGGTTCAATACCTCTGAGGGTGTCCAGCACCTCACAGAAAATGGCTTAAAGAATTTAGTGAGATGGTATGGTCGAGAATGTGTTGAAAAAGCAAAAATGTTTTAATAAAAGAAGAAAATAATACAAAAAAAAAGAGCAAAGCTGAATAAAGTGTAGGAACAAGTCCCACACACCTGCTACAACACCTCAAGAATGGTGCTGAGAAGCCTCGTGCTCTCCCATAAGTGTTGGATTATTTAGATGGGTTTTTGGCAAAGAGGCCTATAGAGAATTGCTCATTATCTGAGGAACAGGTAAAGACACCTATCGGTGTTTTTGTCTTGGCACTGAGCCAATTACTGTCAGGAGAGCAAAGAAACTTCAGTGTTCTTCCCTTTAAAGGTTTTGGGGTGAGTCTTAAACCTTTCCCTGTATGGAAACACCTGCTCAGGTGTGGAAATGCATTCCTACACTCGTGGGACCTTTTCACCATCCCTGGTGCAGTCAGGGCTTGGCTCTTGTTTCCACCACCATCAGCCTGTTACTTTTAGCCTGGCTTCACTTAAACACCACTAAATTGGGGCTTAGTGTCTGCCTTTATAAGCAGGTATCTGTGCAGTTTTTATTATTAAATAGTTATATTTTCCAGTTAAAAAAACCAAAAAAACCAATGTTCTGAATGATTCTTTATATGACTAATTCTATTTTTAAACAGACATAGCAGCAGCAAGAATACTGAGAGTTCAGTGTTTCTTGACTCCTGGAATCAGGAATCGTTCAAGCAAGTAAACTCAAAACAGCTGTGGTAATTGGCTGAAATTGCCACTTTTAATGACACAAATTATACCAGAATGATGTTTAATGAAAGCTACAATTCCCAGCCTATATATGCAAAATTTAAAACATTCCCCTAAATTGTGTTGACCTCTCTTGTTTAATACCCTGCTAATCATTGAAAATTGGAAACAAATGCTTCCATTAAGAGACAATTAATTGACAATTAATTCAACAATAAGCAGATGGCCAGAAAGAGCATCCTGCTATTAAATGAATCAAATGTGAGAGGGAGTATTTGACCTTTCTTATGTAAAGTTCCCCTCCTCAAAAAAAAAAACCCTGCTTTTCCTGAAAAAAAGAAAATGTGTAGATTTTTTTGTCTCATACTCTGCAGAGCTATAACTTTGAAAAATGAAAATAAAAAGCTTATTTACATCAGTATTTTGGTCTAGGGGATAAGAACTGTGAATTAGGAGGGAAATAAGGAGCAAAAGCGTGCACAAGTGCAAGAGGATTTACAATATCTTTTGCACCCCAAGGCCTAATAGAAGAAAATAAAGCCGCCATTATCATCAGAACTGCAGATGATCTCATAAAGGGCTTGTCTACACGGGGAGGTCAGCACAGAACAAGCTCTGTTATGAATTTTAAGTGCAACTTTTCCTGGCTCTCCGTGCGGGAGCGGCGGCGGCTTTTCCACGGTTACCGTGGCTGAGGCGCGGCCAGGGGCTGGGGGCAGGAGTGCGCTACCCAAAACTGGAGTGAGGCACCTCGAGCACCAGGCACAGCTCCAGCAGGGCCTTCTGAAGGGTGGGGGTGGGAAGGTGGCTCTGCAGGTGGGGTAGGGGCAGTTCAGCACCCCACGAGGGAAAAGGCTCTTTACATTCACCTCTCTACGCTCTCCCTTACAGCAGCCCAGCCCAATGCGTTATTGCTCTCATTGTGTCTTGGTAGATATCACACAATGGGTTGAGTTGGGTTGGAGATCTTAAAGGTCACCTCATCCCACCCCTTGCCATGGGTAGGGACACCTTCCACTATCCCAGGGTGCTCAGAACCCCGTCCAACCTGGCCTGGGACACTTGCAGAGATGGGGCAGCCACAGCTCCTCTGGACACTCTGTGCCAGGGCTTCACCTCCCCACAGCAAATGATTCCTTCCCAAAATCACATCCAATCTTGCCCTCTGGCAGTGGGAAGCTGTTGGAATTCTGGAAACTTAGATTTTGGGGGTTTAGTATATAGTAATACATGTGAGTCAAGATGGAGGGCTTTGGGCATTGTCTGAGTCCTTCTTCTTCCTTCTTCTTCATGGGTTTGGGTGGTTTTCTGTAACTGGTTGATGGAGTCCACATTGCAGACTTCAAGTAGTTAGTTATTGGGTTTAAAGTGAAAATAATTTAGCTGGCATTTTATAATTGGACAGGTTGTCCTTGAAAAGACTGTAGAGATAGAGAGGTAATCCATTTCACCTCGATTCTCTAACTTGCTAGTTAGAGCTCACAGCTCATGGGTCTGTAAATAGATAAGATGTAATAAACAACCACATCCGAACTCAAAATCTGCATTTCCTGGGTGTCTTTATCCCGACCTTGGCAGGGAGAAAAAGAAGCCAAAACTGTCACAGGAAGCCATTCCCCATCGTCCTGTCCCTCCAGGCCCTTGTCCAAAGTCCCTCTCTGGCTCTCTTGGAGCCTCTTTAGGCACTGGAAGGGGCTCTAAGTCTTTCCTGAAGCCTTCTCAAGGCTGAACAACCCCAGCTCTCTTATCCCTTTGCAGAGCTGTATCAGGAGAAGGCTTGAATTCCATACCAAAATCCCCTGGCAAGTCAGAGTTTCACTCTACATACCTCAAAAATTTAAAGCCAAATTCTCAGTGGCACTGAGGATATTTTCAGACAACTTCAGAAAATGGTCCTTTTTCAGCTCCTTGTTTGTCAGAGAAAATGTGTAAAATTCTAATTTAGCTCAGAGAACCATTGTATGTGTAAATAAAAATTTATGCTAAAGGTGTAATGCAGTGCATAAAACAGAAAAACCGCTTGGCCCATGCAGAAAGAATTGTGTCTGTGGATCACTAAGAAATTAATTTTGTTAGCAAAAACATAGTTATTTTGTCTCAAATAACGTACAAACTTAAATTGATGAAGGGGAAAAAAAAAAAGATAGATTTGACCAAGGAAAAAATTCCTTCAAAAGAACTCGAGCTATAGATAAATCAACATTTCTGTTCTCCAAATTTTTTTATTTAACCTATAGTTAAAAAAATAACATGGTTAATGATTGAAACTCATAAATAAATAATTCCTGCCATCCCTGCCATGGCACTGCAGGTGCTCTGACTGTGTTTCATTTGATGCTGTATTTTATGCAGTCTGACTACGATTTCATTGGTAATTTATACTGAATAAACCTTGACACCTGGGTGGCAGGAGCAGTAAGCTGAGCTTTCTGGGGCTTTGGCATAGGTAAAGCAGGCAGGTTAATCATTGCTTATACCTGGAGCTGTCTGGCTTCTGTTAATATTCATCAGGTGCTCCTGCCCGTTATTTCTGTGGATGTCTCTTAATCCCACCATGAGAACAACCTAATCCAAAAGCCAGAGCAGCAAGACCATTAAGCAAATTCATGAATACTTTCTTCATAATACTCATCTTTCCTATGTCAACATAATAGGGATGTTTTTTACTTTTAATATTAATAACACATTTGTACTTGAAAAAGGTGGGGGGGCGTTTTAAGTATTCCAGAAGTTAAGCAACCAAATAAAAGTTGCTGTGGAAAATCAGTTGTATTCTGTGACTTGTGCTTGGTGTGCCCTGGAGAGGACTTCCTGAACTGGAGAGATTCTGGGTAAAAATTTGCAACCTTTAGACAAGAAATGTGCAGACAGAAATAATTAAACTGGCTTTCTCCAGGTAATTCATGGGAAGTTGAAGATGTTAATGGAACTGAAAACACACTCTATATTGTTTCAGGAAACAAGCCAGGAAGAGGAGAGGAAAAACAATATTTTCAATGCTAATAAAACCAGAGTCTTTAAATATTTTGTTATCTGAGAAGGAAGCAGACAGAAATGTGGTGACACAGAGAGGGGGTTCCTGGTGGAGCCTCCAGGAAGGGCAGAGCCTGTGTGGTCGAGCTCAGGACTGGGAGCCAGAAACAATCTGAGAGTTTAGTAGCACAAATGTTCTTTTAGTTAGGATAAACTTCCCAGCCAGACCTCTCAAATCTTAAATATTAATGATTTTACCACATCATGTCTTTGATTCCTCTCCAGTTTGCTCCTGCTTAGTACATGAGACTGTGAGATCCTAAAGGACATGAGACTGTGAAATAATAATGGCATATTGTAAATAAATGTATGATGTTCATAGTCATAACGGATTTTTTTCCTTATATACAGAGTTTTTATACTCAAATAGTGACTTTTTTTACCCAACTCACTGTCTCAGTTGTTGTCATGTCCAAGAAGAGAGGTCTTGTTACTGACTGCTGGATTATATTGCCTTCTGCAATATAAAACTTCTCGAATTAGTGAACTCTAAAAACCACTTTAAAATTACAGCTCTGGTTCAAGTTTCCTTCTTTAATTAAACTTTAAACAGTCCCCCAGCAGTTCTGTGCCTGTATCCTCCCTTGAAATAATTCAATCCATTCCCAGTTGTCATGCTCAGAGTGCTGGGTCTGCACACTCATTGTCAGATGCCAGAGAGGTGGCAAAAGAAACATCAAAAACCGAAAACAAAACAACAACAAAAAGGAAGAAAATACTGAATATGGTTTAGGAAAATCCATACAGAAATATATGTCAAGATTTTCTTAACACATCATTGGTATTTTAAAATATTTTAGATTGTCTATTGATATCAAAAATGCAAGCATATTTTCAAATGAATAATTTTGTTATTAATAACTTAACACTTATTTTATGCTTGAAATAAGGAAAAACAGGTGTTCTAACTAAATTCCTTTCCATCTTTCTAGTTCATAATACCTTAAGCTTTACACTGTAACAAGGGATTTTTCAAAATGCAAAGCAAATGAAAAGGAAAAAGAAAACCCTCCAAACAAATGTATTTAAAACATTAAAGTAAAATGTTTAGGCTAATATAAAGAAAACATTCTTAAGACATTTTTAATTTTTAATTTGCATGTCAAAAAGAGATTTAAAAAAAAGTATAGTTCATTTAGAAACAACTTCCTCTGATAGTCAAGTTGTAAAATGTGAATATTAGTAATTATTGTTTTCCCAAAATAAATCATCTCATTTTCTGAAGATCATGAAAAGTGCTGTTCTGAGTGCTATAATTTTGTCTACTATTGCTAAGGTTAGACAATCTTTGATTTTCTGAAAATTATTTGCAAATTGTTTAACTCCTGTAGTACACAAGATAATTAGATAAAAAAGGGGGGTTTTAGTTCCACTAGTCTGGAAAAGCAGCTGTCATAGCCATTAATATAGCTTTTATTTGTAATATTTATTGTTCAATTAGTATTGGAATAGTCTGGGGATGTTGCAAATGATCAGAAGATACCTGAAAAAAACTCTTGTCAACATTTTAACAGAGTGCACAAGAACATCTGTGTAATTCTATTCCTTAGCCTTTTATTCCAGGCTCAATCTTTTTCTCTAATGAAACCAAAATTGAGGGTTGGACTAATACAATCCCCATCTCTCTGTAGCAATGATAATGTGAATAAATTGATGAGGGCTCACCACTGCACTGAGATCCAACCGCCAGACACATTTAGATAAATGGACAAATCCAAATATGGTTGATTTCCTTTGCCAGTGAATGTACTTGAAAAAATAAAATGCAATAAAACAGTAAAAGTGTCTTTACTTTTTAGTCATTAAGAAATCCAGAGGCAACATGTTTCCCTACAATTATGGGAATTCCTGTAAAGCCAGTTCATTCCAAGAGACAGATGTGGGACCCAAGACCTAAATGAACCCATGTTAAGTGTAGGGTTGCATTAAGTTCTGCAAATTAAAAAAAAAAAAAAAAAGGCAAAAAGAAACAAATTAACAGTTCTTTTATCCTTTTGCCCTCATTTTTCTTTGTTGCTACCGGAACATAGGCTTAACTGGGGTTTTTTTGTAGCCCTTCATCAAGTCTTGGCAGCTTATCTGCAGCTCCAAGGCAGGATACAGGTTAGCAGGGTATTAGCTCTGTGTCGTCTTCACTTGAGACCAAAAAAGCATTCAGTCAGCTCATGAAAGATATAGTGGACCTGGCAGTTTATTATAAATCCTGTGCACTCATCAGCGGTCCCAGCCAGCAGGTACACCCCTGCAGCTCAATTCAGGGATGCACAGAGGATAATGTTCCCTTTAGATCCGACTCTGTTCTTTGCTAATCTCCTGTCAGCCAAATTCTCCTTGCTCTTCTCCATTTCGCACCGTGCTTCATTTTGGAAATCCTTAATTAGCCACCGAGGCAGGTTAAAAAAAAAAAAAAAAAAAGTGACACAACTGATGAGTCAGCATTTCAGCTAACAATTGCCAAAGTTTTTTGTTTTTTTTTTTTTTTTTTAAGTCCCAAACTCAAGAAGTGTCTGGCTCTGCAGCTCACTTTCTGGGGCTTTGAAATGCAAATCAGTAAGTCCAGTAGACTGAAACTCAATCTGAATTACTCAGAAGTGTCAGAACAACAAAGGCTATGAAAGTGCAGTGCCCTATTTAACAAACCTTTGTGAAGAGATCATGGTGGAAAGGTGGAGTTTGTCACCTGAAAGTCTTTAAAAAGTTTTTTGCCTAATCACAACTGCTAGACCTTTCTGAGCAAGGTTTAGATGACACAGATATAAAAGTTCATCCAGTTCTCCAAAGACCCTCTTAAGGGTTTTATATGATGTGATTTAAGAGTGGTGGTGCAAAGGGTGATGTGCATGACAAGACGAGGGCTAAATCCTGAAAACCAGCTTCATTCAGCCATGATTTCTGCAGCTCACATTCTGCCTCAGTGATGCATACGAAGTGTTCTTAGTCCCAGTTAAGTTCCACCTCTACAAGGAGAAATGAGGAAATGTATGAGAATCCCCTTGTCTGGATGCTTCCCTGACTGACTGCTTCCTCCCATGCAATAATTAGCAGGTGTTAATTCACTGTAACTATTTTTTCCTGTAAAATTTTGGAGAATCATGGGCCTTCAAAGCCCACACCAGAAATATCCCACGCAGTCATTAACTGTGTGATTCACCAAATTTAAATGCTGCACAAAAATATCCATGTGGACACTCATTTCCAGATATGTGACATCTGATTTCCTCGTTTTCCAGAGCATGAATTTAAATATACCCATGAAATACCCTCGTTTGCCATGTGGCTGCCTTGTTCCCTCACAGATATAGGGCTACCTCCTGTTTTCCCAGCTGCTTCTGCTCATTTCCCCTCTCCAGGTCTCACACTGAGCACAGTGGCCTAAACCTTCCTGCAAGTTGTCAGCTACATCATTCTACAAATAAAAACACCTGACAGGAGTGAAGAGAATAAGAGGTAGAAAAAATTTCCGTAGGTGAAGAGAATAAGAGGTAGAAAAAAATTCACTGGGAACTGCTTCAAATTTACTCAGCATTAAATTTACAAAGCAAAACAGCTTGGACTGTGCTAGGCAGGCTTTTCAGGTTCAGCAGACACCAAGGTTCATCTCAAGTCCTTTGCAATATGACTGGAAGGGTCTGTTGGTTTCCTAACACTCTGAATCCTTCTGGAGAGTCGGGGTGTTCAGTGTGGTGGGGCTGGGGCTTCGAAGATGCTTGGCTGAGTTCTGGATGGCAGCCAGAACCTGTCCATCCTCCTGCTGCACCTGGGCACAGAGTGGTTTGCCTTGCAAACAGAGCCAGTCTCTATTTCCATGTGGATTCACTCCAGAGAGTGGGTGTGATCACAAGACCTACATCATCTCCTTGCAGAGCTGAGTTGATGTTCTACCTCACAACCCATAGATCAATAAAGGCTCCGCTTAATTTCTCACCTAATCAGATCCATTTGGGATCTCTAAACAGGAGAGTTTCCTACTGACACAGCCAGGAGCCCATTTTCAGATGAAGAGAGCAACTCCCTGCTTTATGTGACGTGACGCCTTAGGTCAGTGTTTCTCTGCTACAAAACACAGATGAGCTCAGCAGAGGTCTTTTAAGAAAACAGACCTTCTTAGACCTAATTTCTACCACCAGTGCAGAGTTTGTGCCATCATTCTTTTTCTCCACTCAACGCCTGTGAGCTCAGCCATTTTGTCTCCCCAATAAGTAACTTTGGATCAGTGCTGTCAAAAATGTAAATAACTTTTTTAATTCAACCTATTGCCATTCCTCCAATGGGTACAGAACTGGAGCACCCTGCTGGAATAGCAGACAGAAATTCATCCCCTTCTTTGAGCCCAAACATCTGTGCACCTTCTCACTTGCATGAAATGGTTATTTGGCAATTTATAAACAGAGCTGTGAGACTAATGCCTGTGTGTTCTATGGCTGCCTGCTTACCCCCAGCTTCTGTTTGGCATCTCCCATTTATTTAAAGGGGAAAAAAAAAACAACCCCAAACAACTCAAACAACAACAAAACAAAACAAATTATAGGAATAATGAAAGACTGTGCCATGAGATACCTGCCCAGAACAGAGCTATTAATTCAAATTAGCATAGGGACTTTAGTGGACCACAGGGACAGAATGATTTATGTGAAATATACTTCATGCTAGAATAACAAAGGAGACTTACTCACTTCCATTTATTACAGCAGTTAGAGAGGAAAAAAAAAGAAAAAGGGCGTGCAATATTTCCATGGAGGTTAAGCTAAAGATACATCTATATCAATCCCTAGTGCCCATGGTTTCAACCCAAAATTCACCCTCAGCACTTCCTAAATCTTCCCAGTGCCCATCCCTGCAGACACAAGCCAGTCTCCCCAGCAGGTTTCACGTGGCTCTGTCACACCTTCTCAAAGGGAAGTAAAACAAGTGTGGGGAAAGCGCAAACAAACAGAAGCTGCCACATACATGTTCTGGAAGAGCTTATTCCTGTGTGGGAAGTGCTACTGTGTGAGAAAGGACTTTTATATCTGTGAGTGTAATGCCCTGGGACTGTGCCAGCAGTGCCAAAGATGGAGATTTTCACAGCCCTGGTTAATCTGACTACGTAAACCTTGTGCAGGCCAAAATTAGATTTAATTTACATTAACACTGTTGCTCACAGTGGAAGTTGTACTTGCTCAGAAGGGAAACTTCATGTGTCACACAGGGGTAGTGTGACCTAAGGTCTAAACCTGCTTGGTATCCTCAAGGTGAACAAACATTCCACAAAAACTTTTACCTGCCTCTATCTCAGAAAATAAACATAAATCAGAAAAACTGTGGTTTGAAGTACCACTTCAAGTGGTGAAGTGCAGCTTGGTTTTTTTTTTGACCATGCATTTTTAATGAATGTGAAAATGACCTGACTAAAACCTAGAAATTTATATTAATAAAGATCTATCAGTAAATAAAAGCATCCAAATGCAATGTTGTCCCCTATAGCCAAAGACAATACCTTGTATTTGCCTTAGCACAGTGCAGTCACTGAACTGATAAATAAATAACAGCCAGAACCAAGACTACTGTCATCGTGATGTGCCAGAGAAAAAAACACACTACATTTATCAGGAACAAAAGAAAAAAAAAAAAAAAAAAAACAAACCTGGCATAATGTGGTTTGCAAAATAAAATTTAACTATCCTCTGAAGTAATTAGCAAGTACATGAAGCTCGTAAACAGAGAAAAAGGGCCATCTCCTGTTCTGCGTCTCAGACTGTCAGCCACGGATCAGGAGTGAGAGCCTGCTTGACAGTGACAAGGCACAGCGGAAAGCGTGGCACGGCTCGGCTGGCAGGATTTCATCAAACCACAGCTCCTTCAGAAGGGCAAATTAGCTGTTCTTGTTCTTCTTCCTGCCCCTCCTAAAATATGCTGTCTGCGTCCAAATAGAGACATCGGGACACGAGACAGCTGGGCTGTCAGGGATGCTGCTAACCCAGATCTGTCAAGGTGAACATGTGAGAGACTTCGCTTTTCCATGGGCTTGGTGGAGGAGGAAAAGTCTGTGCTGTCCGTGCTAAGCTGCTGCCGTCAGGGAGTCAGGGAGAACAACACCCACCGTGTCTGAATAGAGCTCACTCAACTCTTTGTGCCAGGTGAGGATTCTGCCCGCAGGTACCCACATGGAGGAGCTGCTGTAAGGCAGGACTTGGGGCAAAATCCATGGCTTGCTTTGCAGAGCCAGGATTGCCCCACATCCAGGTTTTCCTTAGCTGGGATTCAGGTACCCACACCACCACTGAAAGGATTAGACTCACTGAACAGAACAGTTTGCAAACCCAGGAGTTTGCTCTATTTTTAATTTTTCTGTAGCAGAAAATCCTTTAAGGCTCTGTCCTACAGGTGTTGGCAGCCTTTGGGGTGAAATGTTAAAATCCTGTCTGTTCCATTTAAGAGCTGGAGGCACTTTGGTTACAGGCTGGAGTTCACCGCAACTTTCCTGTCTTCTCCCAGAGATAAACTTTAAATTTTAACACTGTTTTCTAAAGGTTGTCATTGAAGTTCAATTTTTGCACATTTTTCTACAATTCATGTACAGACAGAATCACCACTGTAGAACAGAGAAAAAAAATTGTTGAAATAAGTCTTAGAGAGCATCCCGTGAAGAAAAGGCTACACTGGTAAGTGATGTTCTGATATGTGCTCAGCAGATACCTTTTCCAGAGGAATCTGGTCAATATTAGGATGAGTTAAGAGAATACTTAGAGAAAGCAATAGGTGTTTTCAGAATGGATGAGCCATTAGCAGCAGATAATTGAATACCTGTGGTTAAGAAGTGCCATTGAGTTCAACAGGAGCTGCACATACATCTGAAACCAACACGGGCTTTTGACAGACACCAGATAAGGTGATGGGGAAGCAGAACAATTCTGAACAACATGGAAAAAAAAAAGCTTTAGGTTACAATAAAAATAGGGGGGGAAAGTGAACAAACAAACAAACCACTAACTGAAGTTAAAATATTTTTAGCGTTGCCAAATCCTTTTCCAAAGCAATGAAAAGCTTGGGTGGAAATTTGTGATTCACTCTCTTTGGTGCTGCTTTTTAAATAAAGTCTCCCTTCCTTCAGGTCTGCTCTGGGGAAAAACAAAACTCTGGAATATCTCACCAGCTGTAGTCCTTCACTTCTCCCATTTGTGATGAGGAAAAGTTGTTTGTATATTTATATATACTCACTCATAGAGGGTTTTGATTCAAATTCAGGGTTCCTTGGGTCACTGAATTTTGTTCCTGTTCAAAGAACAAGAAAACTGCTCCTACATCAAGATGTTCCTGCTTGCTCAAGAACTTTGACATCCTTCAGACCAATAAATGAAGTCTGTCAAGGGTTTTATACAGTTTAATAATCTCCCAGCGGGAATTCTCATGACAGCCTAAATAAGTGGATTTTTTGGAACACACACCTCTGGCATACCCTGGCAGACACGGAAGGTTCACATTCCAGCTGTTTGCAAATCCAGCAGGTGCTACAGGCCCTCTTTTGCTGCCTTGACATCCTCTTCTGGCCCCTGAGCAGCCTCCAGATCCAGTCTCCATGGCACCTGAAGGCAGCAATTAAGCACCCAGCTGTAATGAAGCAGCACCGTGATGCATCACAGGCACCACGAGACTTAGATGAGCTTCTCATTGACTTACAGGAAAGCTGTCAGTCTGGTGGGGATGTGTCTGTGCTTGTAGGGTCATAGCAATGGACAAAGTCAAAAAGAAGATTTCACAGGCTTCCTTCATGCTGTGAGCCTTGACTTCCCTGATAAGGAGCTGACCTGAGCCATTTGGCTCTTCCTCTTTGACCCTACACCATATCTGTTAGCTCTTTTACATTGCTAAATACACATCTTCTCATCCTAGCTCTTTTTCTTTGGCTTCAGCTGCCATATATTTGATTATCTCCCTGCTTAACTGAAAAAGGCATTCCAAATACTCCTGTTACTTTTGCTTTGGCATTAATTACATCCTGTTTTCATCTTTAATTTGGATTCTGGCTGTACATTTGCAAAGATGATTTGCTGGAAATGCACGCAGCATCATTTGTCAGCAGCTGCCCCCCAAAATTGTCTCCTGAAGAAGCTCCTGTGCCAGACAAAAAGCCTGCAAAAGTTCAAAGGGGCTGCACAGAACTTACAAAGCTTTCTGCTAATTTAAAGTTTAATATTTGTATTAAGCATTTGAAATAGGAGGTGAATTTATTTAGCCTCAATATTATTTTTCCTGTACATTTTGTTGGTCTGCAAAGGTATTTCTTTCCTGCTTCCCAATGCTTCTCCTGTATTTCTATAAATCTGTTGATTACAGTTGCAAAATACAGATTAGCTCTCAATTTTCTTGAAGACAGTGTTAGGACTTAATCTATAACACTCTTCCCAATACATCCGGAAAAGACAGAAGTGAGGATTTCACAGACATAAAGCATACTAATGTCTGTGTTATGTGATACTTCACAGACATTTTTCCACGAATAAAAATGATTAATTTAATCAAACCTTGGATTTGAATCTCCAGTCACTGGTAGATGGATGTTCCCTTGATATAAAATGACATTATCCCACTGATATTGATATAGGAAAAACAAAAGGCTTTCTATCTCCTAGCTTTGGTTGTATCTGACCATTTTGTTTTAAATACCTACTTTTGAGAGCTGAGATAACCACAGATTCACTCTGATTTTCAGTTAATTTTTCTCATGCATCAGAAACCTGATTTTTTTTTGCCAATCCCACAGGTCATGTATGTGGGCCAGAAGAAGGGGAGTCTCCATGGCACAAACTACTCCAGTAATCTTAAACACAAATATTTTCAGGCAATTCCAGAACTATATATTGGTCTCTCAAAGGTGGTTTACAGTCATTGTTTTGTTTACAGTTTATTCCTCTGTAATAGCCAAATATTTTTCTGGTACTGAAAATAGAAGATGTTATATTTATCACTTGAGATATGTTGAATTTAAAATTGCAACCTGCATTATTCAGCTTTGTGTGAGGTCTACCAGCACCAAAAATTCTCTTTAGCCTGAAAAATATCTGTGGAAGGCTCACATTCGTATCAGGAATTAAATAGAGAATGAGGAACATGACCACTTGAAAATAATTTGTACATCCCTCCCAGACTCTGCTTTGTCTTAGTCTTTTCCTAAAAAATAATTAGCTATTGTGAAAAATGCTCACAGAAGTTCTGCACACTGAAAGGAAGAGGAAAAAAAAATCACAGATTTTTATCCTTGCAGCTGACAAGCAAGAAGTTACTGTGAGCCAGTACGTTGTGCAGATTTGGGAATACCTTGTGCAAGGGTAATGGTGCCAGAGATGCTGGGAACAGTGACCTTTGCAAAGAGCAGCAGCACCCAAACCCACGAATTTAGAAAGAGAGAGGAGGGATGCACAGAGTCCATAAACACCTGGAACCAGTTGTTTAGGAAGGAGCTCATGAATATGAAAACCCAGCTCATGGAGCACTGGCAGCTCTCTGGCAGGCAATGTCACCAGGAGCTCTGCCCTTCCACTACAGAGCATATATATATGTTTTATATATTTATATATATTTTTCCAGTCCATCAGAATTTGTGCTTGTGCTCTGCAAATCCATCAGCCAGCTCTGAAGGCATAACAATAGCTGGCCAAGGACAGAGCACACGATGTCTTTTCACAAGGGGCAAAGGCAATCAAGAGATTTCACACATATTTGTGCTGCCTGAGAAACATCCTTAATGTGAGGGGACACAGACAAGGGTAAGAGCAAGAAAGATAAATTATCTTGCTCCTAGCTACAGTCAGCCTGTGGATAGAAGCAGATTGACACAGTTGAGTACAAGCACCACGAGCCAGAGACTGTAAATACCTGTTAGAGTGCAAGCTGAGCTGAGCAAGGAAAAATGTCTGTCTCCTTCCTCCCAACCCTTCTGCTCGTCTTTATCCGTCTCTCCTGGTAATTTTATCATCCTTCTCAGAGAGCAGAGAGGGGATGGAAAGGGTAAGTGGCATTTCTAACCCCAACGCTGGATATTAAGGGTGAGGTATTTAAATCTGCAAGGTAGATTTAAAAGTCATCAGCCTTCAGAGACAAGCTCTTAGATTAGCAGCTCTAAAAACTCTTCGGGAATTACAGCTAAAGCAACCCATACAAAGCCTCCCAGTAATCCCATTTTTGCACATTTGCAAAGATGGATTGAGGAGGCTGAGAAACATTCAGCTCTCAGAAACCCTGTAGCTTAAGTGGCTATTGCTGCAGACTTTGGCTAATTACACTGCCAGGTGTGGATCCTACAGAAAGATTTAAGCCTGAAAAGAAAAACACGAGAAAATCATGAAAATTTCTTTGAAATATTCCTATTTGCCCTCCTCCTAAGTCCTTCTGTTTCTGCATATGTTGTGAAACTGCTTCTGCTTGGTGATAGTTGATGCTTGTACAGAGAATGCGACACACTGGGACAACATCTCACTTGCTGGATTTGTGTCTGGCACTGCACCATCACTGCTGAGCAGATTGAGATAGCAGGGATTGACCAGATACAGCCAAGAAAAGAAGGGACAACCTCTAGTTTTCCTGGTGTCCTTAGCACTCGAGGGTAGCATAAGCCTGTATTGTGGACCTACCCTAGGACAAAGATCACCGTGCTGCTTTCACAGGATGGTCCCAGAACACCCTTTTATGGAGCACAGAGAGCTTTGGGATTGCCCCATCAAGGCCAGAACTAGCAAAAGGTCACTAAGAAGCTGATAGTGCTGCTGTGTCCAGGAGCTGGCTCTCCTCATCATTCAAACTACAGAATGGGATTCTCTTTTACTCCATTCCAAAGTGTGTGTGCAGGTTTCCCTTTGTGGAAATGAGGTCAAGGGGCAGAGAGCAGCTGAGCGTCCAAACCTTGTCCTGTCATTTACAGGGCACAAGCAGGGCATGGCAGCCTGGAAGTATTTCCATTAATTTGTAGGTTAGCTAGAGGAATGCTCAGCCATGGCTCTACCTAACAGAATTAGGGCCTGCATCTGGGAACATCCCAGGGAATCCTTCAACACAGCCCACGCTCTGCAAGCAGCTGTGGGCCACAGCTCTCTGCAGACATCTGCAATGGACAGGAAAAGTGGGAGTCTTGCTGGTCACTTCTGCTGACATTCCTGTGCTGGAAAAGATGTGGGGGAGCTCTTTGTCCTGAGGAAGTGACATCCAGGAATCCAGGAGCAGCACGGCCATCATCTGGACTCATGGCCATATGGCAGGGCATGCGTGCCAGGCCAAGCTCCCAGGAGAGGAGCTTTCCACCTTCACAATATTACTGCTAATCACTGTCCTCCAGATTGCAACAGGCAAGACACAGAGCATCCCACCAGACTCACAGAGAGGTTTATAAAAGAGCTAACATGTTCTGCATGAAGGAAATTTGGTGCAATATTGAAATATGAATAAAATAGAATACATTGGAATAATATTATCAATGTATTTTGAAATGCAGCGGTAATACACTTTGATAGTCTTCAATTGAATATTCTTGTTTTGTTTCACTTCAACGTCTGACTTTTGTTTTCTTACTTTGATTTGGAACTCATTTCAAGTACAAAGAATTTACCACAAAATAGGGGAAAAAAAAAAGTTGCTCATCGGTCAAAAGCAAACACTTTGCACTTGCCATAGAAGCACAGCTCCTCAACAGTGTGAATCCCTGATCAAAAGAGAAATTTCTCTTTTTTTTAATCAAATATTAGTGCTTACTGTAAGGATCACTGCAAACACCAGCTCCATGAGCACTGGAGGAACACTGAAAGGATCTAAGCGGCCATGCTAAAAACCCTAAATTAAACTAGAGTTTACTGAATATTAAAATTGCTGAATATTAAACAAGAAACTTGTAAATTCCAACATAGCTGATCATCCTCCAGACAAGCCAGTGAATAAAATCATCCCTGAAGTGCTCAAATTCATGTACTGTTGAATTGCATTTTTCATCTCTGATTGAAGAGCAGAATGACTCTGTGTTTTCTTGGGTTTTATCTCCATGGAGAGCTAAAGACAGCTACTGTCATCTTGTATGCCAGGTTTATCACGCTTGGGACATCTTGTAGGGGGAGCCTAAGACTATTCAATTTTTAAGTAAAGTCTTCTGAAATGTAAGATACAAGCTGCAAAAAAAAAAAAAAATCTTACCAAAAGAGGAAATAAGAAATTAATTGCTCAAGTTGCAAGTCAGAGGAAAAGGCACACTTCTCTGCTGTTTAATTTTCAGGGAGGAGGAAAACAGAAGAAAAATCACAACCAAGTGCAACATTTCACATTAAAACCACAATTAAATCACAACTTCAGAAATAATGTCTGCTTGCTGTAATTAAAACTCCAGGCACAGGAGTGAGTGCCTTCGAGGCAGCCCTCTCTGCCTGCTAGAACACGTGTGTTTGCTTAGGTACCAGGTTGAGGGCTGCTTAAGAAATGCTGACAGACATATTCAGTTAGTGGACTAAGAGTAAAACAGCAAAAAACACATTTTACTTGTGAAAACAGAAAAGTTAATGATATCTTTTGTTAATATAGATATACACACTTTTCATTATTACAGTGAAGAGTGGCCTGGAGTCAAAGCCCAGAAGTAAGATAAAAGAGAAGTTGTGCTGTACCTCAAAACTCGCCATCCCTCCCTTCTTCTTCTTCTGTTCACCTTGTTTTGTTCAAACCTTCACCTTAAGGCTTTGAGTGAATAATTGCATCAACCCGGGTCTAACTGCCCAACAACAGGAATTTCCCTCAGGAATTTCCCCAGTCCCCAAGGAAGTGGCTCTGCCCAGCTGGAGAAAGATCCTCAGACATCTTTTGTTTGGTGATGTCCCAAAATCCTTGGGCATCACCCAAACCTGACACAGACTGTGCTTGGTGGTACTGGGTGCCCATATGCAAAAGTAGTATTACCCGTGAGAACTTAATGTTTTTTGTTCTGGAGGAAGTGTGTCAAAACCAATGCCTTTCTCTTAAAAATTAATTGTCTCGAGCAGTATATGACACTAAAACTTAAATTTGCAGCTCACTCTTTTAAGGTGCTGAACTGTATGGCTTTAATCCCCAGAGGCATTAGTGCAGGTACTTAAAGTTTGTACGTGTGCAGTGTTATTGATGTAAGCACTTGGTTAAAAGGGGCCAGATTACAAAGCTTCTTTGAGGATCTAGCCCTGAGCAGTGAAAAAAAAACAGTTGAGGCCAGAGACATCAGAGTGGGCTAGAGCCCACATGTGTTATTTGCATTTGGAATGAAAGCACTTTGAGAATTTAATCACTTTTGAAAAGCATTGTGCAGAGACGATCCCCAGTCATTTTGAGGAACTAAGTCCTCTTAAATTCTAATTCTTACCCTTCTGCTTATTCACAAAATAGCTTTAAAGACTATCATGCCATGCCTCAGCTTTTCCATCCCTACAATACACACCTCAAAGGGCCATTGTGCCTGTCATTAAATAATGCTGGTAAAGCACTCTGAATATCTGCACTGGTGTATGTATTCCACAAGAAATTATTACTGCAGCATTAGTACCATATGAAGTTTGATATAAATCCATGAACTATACCATTGGTTACAATTCTTTAAACACTATCTCCAGCATAAAGATATTAAGTGAAAGAAATAGTTGACTACTTTAGATCATGGTTCTCTAAAACCTTTATTCTTACAGCTATATTATATTCAAATGTCAGAATACATCCAAACCCCTATTTTTATTTTAAGCTTGGCTGATTTATTGATGGCTGTGCTTAATTTTTAAAACATTTTCTCCGTTAGAAATTAGTCTTCTGTCAACCTCTCTAATGTACACAATCTGGAGTCGCAGCATTCATCTTAAGCAGCTTAGCATTAATGTTTAATTCTGCAGTCCTTACCCTGGCTGTGCAGAGCAGTTTGATAGTTTATGTCTTTTGCAATCAGTAATTAACATATATTGCTGTATTCTCCACTGTACTGATAGTAAGTTGCTGTTACTTTTTTTTTTCCTGGTTTTTTGCCCTTAATTTCTGCCTGGTTTAAGACACTTGATTTTTCATTAATAGGTAATTTTGAAAGCCAGCAATTGAAATGCTGAAGGACACAGGATCTCTGGCCCCTCTTTGAATGCTGGAGTTCTCAAGACGTTTTGATTTGGATGGTCTGGGCATCTGTGGGCATGGCTTGCTTATTTGCTTCTGTGGGTCATGGAATGGTTTGGGTTAGGAGGGACCTTAAAACCAGTTCCAGCCCCCTGTCATGGGCAGGGACACCTTGCACTAGACCAGGTTGCTCCAAGCCCCATCCCATCTGGCCTTGGGCTGTCCTTGGTCACAATGGCCTTAGCCACACCAGCCCTTAGGCTTGTGGATAGCTCCTGTCCCACAGGGCAGACCTTCACACAAGAATTGTTCTTGTTGAAACAAGCAGAAACAATGCATGAATCCTCTCTCACACTTCCTGTAGGACAGAGTAAACCATGGGGTGCCTTTTGCACTGATACATATCCCCAGAAGAATTTAGGCTGGCTTAAGCTCACTGCTTTTCTTCATTTTTCATATTTCTGCCTACAATTGTACATGTTAAACACCTACACCTCTTATACACCCAGGGTTTGCTGTCTGCTGGAATCTACACCCAAGCAGCCACTTTTCACAGGAGAACTTTAAGGCTGCAACTCTGAAGTATGTGGAGATTGGGTAGGGGAGTGTATGCTTAACATTAGTCCATGCTTATCTCCTATTAAACCTGATAGGACTCGGTACTTGTTTAATATTAATTATACCTTTTGTGGGGTATGGATTGGGGCCTGGATTACTGAGTGCTTGTCTACTCCCCACCTGCCCTCCTTTGGAGTTACAGAAGTCACTCCACTGGCAGTGCTGAGAGGTTTCTCAGCCCCGTGGTAATGATGGATTGAAAAATAAAAACACCATTACTCCTTTTCTCGGTGCTTTGTGACAGTGAACAGACAGAGCTGTCTCAATGAGAGGGAGAGAAAACCATCCCCAAAACACAAACCTTTTACATCTTTGGTACATGAATATACACAAGCATTACTCCCATCCAGAGAAGCTGTAAACAAGATGAACTCTTCTAACCTCAGTCAAAACTGTCAAACTGAAAACCAGAGAACAAATGCTCTGGGGAAAAGGAGGAGGTAAAGCAACCTTTAGCAGAGCCACAAAACCTCACACCTTCCACTGTGAAAAGCAAAAACTCAAGGGAAGAAACTCCCATCCCACTAAACACTAACAGGCTTAGAGCTCAGTGTGACTGCAGCAACTGAACAAAGCCCTTGCAGAGTCAGAGCCCACCATCAGCTGGAAACAATATTAATTATAGTGGTACAAACGACACACTTAAAAGTCATTTTGTGCAGAGTAATGCTTACAAAGGTTTTTTTTTTTAATAGTTAATTTCCTCATGAGAAGTGTCTTCTCTAGACAAACACATGAAGAAAAAACCTGATATCCTCATCAGAATGGTCTCGTGGTTATGGTAACAGATTGGGAGCCATTCCCGAGGTCTGTGTCCTTTTTGTGGCTTATCTTTGAGAGACAGATTGTGAACCAGTGATTCTCATTGATGAGTAGCACTTGCTCTAGTTGCCCCATACAAAATAATGATACAGCTCATGCAGGCACTCATCCATCACTGCAAAAAAAGACATTCTCAACATAACCTTTAGGTTGAAAGAGATGTTCAGGGAAGTCACTATCTCCTCCTGCATTTAGCACAAAGGTCTCCCTGCAGCTGGCATGTCAAAGTATCTGCAATATAAGTAAAGACAGCCTCAATAGTAGCCATAAAATATCCTTCTAGAATAATTAAGTAAAGGCTATTACAGGCAAAATAATAAAATATTTTCCACTGTAAAATCATTGTCATCCACATCCCTACACCTCAAGACCTTAGAGGTCTTTTCCAGCCTAGACTGTGATTCCGTTCTGTGATTTTGTTTGAGGGCCCAAGGTCAAACTTGAGGCAAAGTGAAAAAGAAAAGGAATAGTTAAATACTGATTCATACACAAAACCTTAGTTCTTTTTTTTTCCATAAATGGCAATCATTCAAACTATCAATCATCTGGAGAGGAAGAATCAGCAGGCAATCTAATTCAAGGAATTAGATTGTAATGCCTGATGTAGATCTAGCAGTTAATTTAAATAATGAGTCACCTGGTAGGCAATCAAATCTAGGTCAGGACATTTAGCAGGCTGAAAATAATGAGTCTAACAGCAACGGAGCTAACAAAACAATCCAGATAATAATGACAGCACAGAATGACAGTCCTAACGTAATCAGACAGTGTGCACAAACTGTAAATAGACAGAGTAAAGAGAATGAACTTGTGTAGGGAGGCAAAACATATTCTCCAATGAAACTATTATAGAAGAATTATGTTTGGTTAAAAGGAAGCATAGTGACAATCACAGTGAGGACATGCAATATTTATGTGCTCTGACTGCATCTACGCTATCAGTGAAAGCCTTCTTTCCCAGCTTTTTTGTTTGTTTTTCTTTGTATGAAAAGCAAACACTGTAAAATTTGATTGTTGTTGGATTTAGGAAGTGAGGCAGGAACACCTCCTCCCCCCATTTTCCTACTGTCTTTTGCTGACTTTTCATTGAATTAATTTTTGATCTTGATTTTAGAAATTGCTTCTCAGTTCAAGAAAATAAGAACTGGGGAAGAAAGAAAGTAAATGTTCAAAAGCAGCTCCCCCTGCAGTCCCCTCTGCCCTGCTGTCCACATGGATCAGGATACTGGAGACACAGCTATCACAGGGAATTTCATACCAGCACCTTCCACAAGCCTCTCACTTAACAGATGTCACGGAGCCCTGCACCTCGTGCTCCCCGAGCAGCCCAGGGGCTGTCACCACTCACAGGCACTTCTGCTCCTGAAAAGCGCGAGCAGGAGATTTGTTTGAGTGGGAAACACTAGATGTCAGCAGCCCTCCTTGCTCTCCAAAGGGTTCTGCCCGTTCAAGAAGAGTTTATACCTTATCCATCTGCTCCTGTCTGGATGCACAGTTCCCAAATTATGGGATTTTTATCTCTGCAGTGTCCTGACTGTGTCCAGCTGCCACAAAGTGTCTTCTTGTGTTTGATTTCAGCCTTGCTCATTCACACAAGCACAGAGTATTGTGTTCTGTTGGTGTGTAAGGGAGCTGGGGTCTGAAAAGTCTCTTTTGTACCACCCACAGTGTGAAGCATGTCACTGACTCAGCCAAGGAGGTCAGACCCTCTTTCCCCAGTTCCTGGCTCCAGGAATTTTAGAATTATAGAATCATTAAGATTGGAAAAGTCCTCTAAAAGTCCTCTAAGATCATCAAGTTCCCATTAACCCAGCACTGCCAAGCCCACCTCTAACCCACATCCCCAAGTGCCTCATAATTCACTTCTTTCAAATCCCTCCAGGGAGGGTGATCCCTCAAGCAGTGCTGTGGGAAGCCTGTTCCAAAGCCTGACCAATGTTTTAGTTTGGAGAGGGTTTTGTGGCTTTTTTTGGGTCCTTTTTGTATTAAGATTAGCTCTGTGCTACCAATGACACTACCAAGTTTTTCAGACAAAATGTGGAATGGTGACATTCACCTATTGAGATGAATTTTATAATCCATTACCCATATGATGCTCCAGGCAACTGGAGCTCTGCTGGCTTGTCACTAATTCTGGGCTGTTTGGTTTATTCAGCTTAAACTAATCGGAGAGCATAGAGGAGATGACTATCAAATAAATATCCTTCAACTTCAGCATCTCATTATGCCTTCAAACTTGGCATCTCATTATGTCTTAAAATGAATGATGGCACTACTTACCATAACTCCAGGTAGCTAGCTAATGTTGAACAGCCAATTTTTTCCCCTTTGTGAGCTGATTATTTAGTTCATAATTACAATTTCAGTTTTAAAAGCATTGTTGTGTTCCATTGACAGATTTTAAAAAGCGTAGGGCTTTGTAGCTCAGCTTTATGTTTTCCAAGCATGTCATGGACTCCTTCAAGAGAATCTGTGGGAGCTCTTGTGATTCCTTATATCATGCTTTTTGTTTCCTTGAAAAGTCAAAAGGGAATGATCATACTTTATTCTTACCTACAGCAGTGAGAATTACCTCTGCCTATGAGCGGGACCTACTGTGGTGACAAGGCAGTGTCTGGTAGCTACTTGTGAAAACTTCATCAGGTTTCAGAAAGGTAAAATGGGTGAAGAGTCTAAACTGGAGTTTATTGAGATGCAAAAATTTCATCTTCTAAGATAATTCAGTCATTTCTTTTAGGACTTCTGTGCTCTGGGCAACACAAGTGGTGAGAGGAAGAAGAGATTGCAGATAAGTCCTTCCTCCCTATTCTGTTGTACTTCATGTAGAATATTCACAGTATTACAGTGTCAGATGCCTGGTGTGATGTTCTTATTATTCAATTTTATGTTAATCTGGTTTACATGTTCTCAAAGTTAATAAGGACTCCCCAATACATCACAGAAGTGGTGTTCAATGCACAAAAGAGGTTGTGGAGTGTTTTGAGGTCCATTTCAATGAAGGGAGTCTTGTAAATGAGAAATAATAACCAAAAACTAGCCTGAAGATTTTGGAATACACAAGAAAATACCAACCTGTATGGGCAAGATGGAAATCAAAATCTTATCCCTAATTCAAGTATTTAATTCGTATCACTTGTTTCACAAATTCTGGAGCCTGTCACATCTGGAAACTCTTTCACAACTGGAGAGTAGCACATTTAAGTGGTAAATACTAAAAAATTTGGCTAGCAGGGCCTGCTAAAGCACTAATCCCTGAAATAGCAATTTCCCTCTTTTTATGCATACTTTACATTTTTTTAGATGCCTGAAATAGTAATGCCATCTGTAATTCTCTTTCTAGCCAAGCCTACTTAAAACGCTCGCTCAGAAGTAATAAGCGCAATATTTTTTCGAATCAGGTCCCCTTGGAATGAAATCATGGAAAAACTGTTCCTGCCAGTTCATGCTGATTACCTGTGTGTCTCATTACTCTAAACCCTATCTGACAGCCACACAGTCATAACTGTCTTTCAACAAGAGCTACCACCGAGTCTTTTAAAATAATTTTATTTCGTTTTTAGCTAGTTCTAGCTTAAACAGCACATTTAATTGCCTAATAAGCAGTTCATAAGAAGAACATAATTTCCAAGTAAAATGTTGGACCTACCCGGTCTTTGACAGTGAAGGAAATTAGAGATGCCTTTTAAGTACTCCAGTGCAAGTTATTCTGCAACAGAGGAATCAGCAGCCTTAGAATACTGATTGCAATTTCAAAGTATGCACAGAATTAAAAAATAATAATAATAAAAATTACTGTAAATATTAAGCAATTACTGAACACAGAAGGTAGAATATTTTAACTGCTCCAGAAGTAGCAGTAGGCTCCAAAGTAATAAGAATCCCAACAGTCTTGGTCTGTCTATAGGGAAAACTTCCCACACCACTGGAAATTGCTGTTATTTTATTACACATAAAATATCTGAATAAACTTACAATGTACCACATGCAGGGGGTAATTTTGCTTGATGAAACAAAGACAACAGAACTCAATCCACATGTTTTTCCTTTCAACCCCATTATCTGTGCCTGATGAACTCCCAGTTTCAGAATGCTGTATTATCTTGAGGAGTCCCAGAGATGATGGACTGGACCAAGTTGTATTAAATCCCTGAGTTTAACAGGAAAATTCACTAAGGATTTACAACAGGTGGACTTCAGCCACCAGTTTTGGAATACCTCACCTCCACTGCTTTGTCCCCACGTGTCCCAGGTCTGTGCATATGGGATGGATCCTCTTGGTGTCTTGCAAGCCCCATGTCTGGCAGGCAAAATCCAGGGAGAAAGGGAAAACAGGCAGGGAGGAGGGCAGGAGGAGCAGAGCCCTTTAACATGGAGCTTGGACATAACTGGAAAATCTTCTGGAGTTCATCACATCCAAACAAGGCATGGCCACAGACCCTCAAGTTCTATTTCACCAGGTGAGCAAGTCCCTCACCTTCTGGATTTTTGTTGAGTCCTCAAATAATTAAACATTAAATTCCAAAGCCTAAGGCAGAGATAATGGCTATGAAACCACCCCTCGTTTGTCCATTTTGGGTGGCAGAGGAGTTGATTATTCTAGATAATGTGTTTTCCTGCCTGGGTGAATATTTCTAGGATGCATAAAAGCCTCTGGCAAGTTTCTGAGGAACAAAAAGTGGCTGACAGACACAGTAAACTACCAACATGGGCATTTATTTGACATCCAGGAATGTTTTCTGTATCTGAAAGACAGTAAAGCCAGTTACTACAGGAAATACCCTATAGAAAGGCAATACAATCAATTAAGTTTGTAATGGAAATTCTTTTCTATTGAAAAAAAAAAATCAGTTCTGGAAATAGATGCTCTTTATCACAATGCCTTGACTCTGATTAAACTGCACAAGTAAAAAAGAAGGAAAATAATTAAATCCCAGTGATATTCATGAGGTCAAATGCATTGTCATATATCTATTAATTATTTTGAACTACTTTTTCTGATTTTATGAGATCACAAATTGGATGACCAAGAAGAAAAACATTCTAAAATTTCTATGCTATGCCTTTATCTGAACTAAGTGAGAGACCTCTGGCCTCATTTTAAATGGAATATTGTGTTATTAAGTTGCTGTAAATTGTTCATCAGATCACTTTAAAAAAAAAAAAGCAAACCTCAAGAAACTCCAGCTGTAAAGAAAAAAGTGAAATAAAATTGCATAACAATATTTACGAAATATTAGTAAATACAAGAAGTACTGCTGAAGAAAAATCAATTTTCTTTGCCCATCAGCTCAAAATAGAATTGCTTGGTTTTACTCCCAGAATATGAGGAAATAATTTTGTCTATGAACATTGAAAAACTGATAAACTAAAAGTGTAAACTATAAAGTCGTAAATCAAATACAAAACAAATTTCAGAAATGATCGAACAATAACCCATTTTCTGCTATAGATTTTTCTATATCTCTGCCTGTGAAATACCCTTTTAACCTGCCTTTTCCTATGTTTTTTGAAAGTATGGTATATTCAGCTCCTCAACAAAATTCTTATTAGTGAAAACATTAATCATTAGTTAATTGCAATTACTTAGCCTGTGGAAAATTTGGAAATGGAATTAGATTGTGACTACAAGTCAAATAAAGTTTGCCTTTCCTATTGATTTAAACATTTTTGAGACAGATGTCCAATAAGCTTTGCTTGGCATTTTCTTTTTTCTTTTTTTTTTTTTTTAATGCTTGGTCAATGTGCTGAATAATAATTGAGCTCACTCTCTACACAAATTTTTGTATCCCATAGAAGTTACCTTGTAATCATCAATTTTCCTAATGATAGAGGACAGCACATATATTGCTTTTCCAATAAACTTGCACCAAAGTACAAACCAAGATATTTTTGAGCTTCTATACTTTTTGTTGTTCAATTGACTGTTCCTGACAACATTAAAAATTATTTAAAGCCTGAATTACACAATTTGATACCTTCTTTAAAGACATTTAAACTTTTGCAGTGTATCAGTCCAATGCTATGTCCTTTATTTATGCTTGGAAGGGCAGAGCCTCAACAGGATTTTGGGATGGGGCACTGCCTGCATCTAACACAGGGAGACAAACCAAACTGAAAAGGAAAAGCTGGAATAGGAGAATTAAATCACTGATCAAAAGATTTTTGCCATCATGGTAAAATTTTGCCAAAAAAATGCAACTTTTTTTTTAAACTGTGAATGACAGCACAGAGAACTATCCTTGAAAAATCATAATGTCATAATTTAACAATATTTATTTTTATAGCAAATAAATATTTCATGAACATTTCAAGTTACTACAAATTTTTTTCATGGGTTTCTGAACAAGCCATACATTACCACTTGCAGTGGTAGAATATTTCCCTTTCCTAAAGTCTATTTTTCTAAACTTAAGTCTGAATAATAACAGCCTTATTTTCTTGTCCATTCAGATTTCAAATATGAAGTTAATGACATTTTATTGTGACATTACTTATTCACGCAGTTTGAATCTCTTGTAAAATACTTGTTTTTAAAAGAATGTCTGAGAATATTCCCAAATGGGAGGGGGGAAAAAGCATATTTATTTAGAGCAATTTGAGCTGTTTCATTTTCAATTCAATGCCAAAACGTTGTTGCTTCCGCAGTTCCCACCATGACCTCCCATAACATGAGTCATCAGTGATAACTATGTCTATTATTATGCAGCAAAAAGGTAGGAGGGTTTGCTTTTTCAAACACTTTTAGCTAACTTTTCCCCCATTTCCAGTGCAGGCTAAGGTAATAATTTATCACTTGGCAGAAAATTACAAGACTTCCACAGTGACTCATCTATGCTGGTTGGGTTTTACATGAAAGCAGCTGTATAGCACAAGTTTTTCCCACATTTTTAACCTGATTTATTCTTAGGTTGAAGATTTGGATACTTTATTGAATAACAAGATTGGTAGCAAAGTGAAGAGGTTTTGACATTGCAGGTTTTTGGCTCTTCAGCTCTGAGCTGCTGCGGGAGGAGCAGACAGACAAACCTGACCAACGGCCTGAGCTCACCTCCATCCCATCCCAGCTTCTCCAGAAATCTCTGCAGGCCACCAGCTCAACTCCTACTTGCATTCCTTACACCAAAGGATTTGCAGCAACACCACAGACTGCACATTTTTCCTTCCTTCCCTTTCATCTCTCTTTTTTAATGGAGGTGATACAATAAAACTCCTTAATGAGTTTACAAGGTCCTTCTGATACTCACAGAACTCTCCAACCCATAAGGAAGGTCTAGGACACAGGTCAGGCCACATTTCATCAAGCCTTGCAGGTCATTATATGGAAGAAGGATTCCTGTAATGAACATCACATCAATAAATAAAAATGTATTGCCTTTCTGAGAATTCTTTCCTAGAAAGAAGCATAGTAATAATGAGTATATTCTTGCAGAATTCACAAACTAAAGCAGTGATTCAAAACAAAAACTTCAGAAGAGGATGGATACAGACTATCAGAAGTCAAGACTTATAATATAATTAAAAAGGATAATATCAGCAAAACATTGCATTGGTATCTCTACATTTGGACATGATATAATTAATCCAGCCTAAAGACTTTTGTAAAAGAAATAAACTAGTAAGATAATTTTAATGAGTTTTAAATTGATGTTATACTTCGCATTCTTTCTAAATCTAAATATTGGTAATAATTTCTCCACCAGAATATTTTCTCCTATTATAATATCAATAACTCCAGCCTATGCAAGCCAAGAAATGCCTTAGTGAAATAAAAGAAACATTGGACAATAGATCATTAACCTTTGGCCATATTTTAACCTTCATTTCTAAAGGTTTCCCCTTCTGTACAATTTATTCATTTTGCATTTCCTGCCTACAACAAGCAAATTCAGCAAACATTATTTATCAGAGCTCCTTTATAGGTGAACAACAACCTGGCTTTCCTGATGTGCTGTGGAGGACAAACCAAGGAGGCACAAAAATAAATGGTTGATGCCCAAGTTAGTGATGCATTTCTTTAAACATAGTGGAAATATCCTCAAAAGCTGCAAGAACACATAATAAAGTGTCCCAAGAGGAAACTAACTCATGCTCTGACCTTTTATACCAGTTTGGTTATAGTAGGTATTCAATTACCCAATTAAAAGAAAAAAATGAGAGAGAGAGAAGCAAATGGGTATAAATCCATAGCAATATCATCTTGATGCCTCTGATTCTTGAACTGAGTTATGCCTTATTCAGAAGCTTCACTGAGGCCCTCAAAAGCAAAAATTCCAAGTGCCACAGTATTTCTGAGAAAACATTCTGAATGGAATTAAATTTTTTGATCAACAACTCTTTTTATGAAACTGCCAAATTTTTCCTGTTATACAATACCTGGATTTTCCTGCCCTCTTCTTACTTTCTTGTCTCCATAAACCTGGAAATAAGAAATATGTCCTGGTTTAAAAGGAGCAGGAGTTTCCTTACATCTAAGAGTAAACTGCACATTTCTGTCTCAGCAAATGAGGTCACTTTGCTATTTCTCCACTCTATTCTTCCTTTCCCTGGATACTGAACTCTGAAACTAAATTATCCCTACTTCTTTTTCTGAGGACCTGAGGAGGCAAATTTTGCGTATATCATAATTTGCAACAAACACAGGGGTTTAAATTTTGTAGTCTGTAGGTAAATGTAGCATTTTCTTCTAGTTAAAAGACTTTATTCTTCTTTCTCTAACATTACAATATGTTATTTAATTGCATTGTATATTCCATTTCTTAGCTGGGTGAAAGTTGTAAAGCCCTATAAATAATTTTTTTAAAAAGTCATATGATACCCAAAGGAATATTTTCATACTAAGAACAATATTTTCAAAAGTATCTACTTATTTTTGGTTTATTAGATCACTGTATGTTTTGCTAAACACGCTGGATAGATCTGTGGAGGACATGAATTTCCCTTATTTAAAACTGGAGGTGTCCATGAGCATTCAGATCCCAAGCTCCTTTTTTCTTGGAATCACCAATGTCAGCCCGAGTTCTATTGTTGTGTCAGTGGTACCACGCTCAAGTCTACAAAATTATGTGACATTGGAAAGTCTAAATTTCATCAATGTCATCAATCTTGAACTGATGAATAAGAAAGAGTTTTCAAGGATTTCTTATCCAAAAAGAATCTGTTGCAAAAGAAACATAAAATCATCTTTGTTACATCCAAGATTGATGCTAATCCACATGGAGTGAGATTCTGTACCTGAATAAGAATTACTCGTGCCACTAAAAAAAGTTGGAAGGGGTGGCAGTAATATTTGTTACCATGGTACAATTACTTTCATAACTGAGAAAACATTGTTCAGTTTTATTTTCAAAAGAAATGATGGTCTTTTTTCCAAAATTCCGTCATTAATCTTTGTAAAGAATGGCTGAGGACTGAATAGAATTATGATCCCCTTCTGTCAGGAAGGGAAAGATTAGAATTACAATACTCTTCTGTCAGGAAGAGAAAGATTAGATTACACTTCATATTTTATGTGAAGAAAATTGTGGCTACTTTGGCCATAAATATACCCTCTAAGAAGAAAAAATACTGAATTTGGATTGCCAGTGCAATGCTATTATGGCAGAGTAATATAATATCCCCACAGATATGATAGGTGCTTTCAGAAAAGTCCAGCTATGTAACATGATACACTACACTGCAGATGAAACCTTCTCTTAATATATAACCTGCATAACAATTTCAGTGTAATAAACAGTGGGTGGATTTCTTGTTATTGATTTTACCATCCCAGGCAGTTGGAGGTCATCATACATTTACACAGGAAATACTACAAATCCCAGTGGTCATAAGTTTGTTACCTCAGCCTATTTTTCTGGGTTGGTTTTTTTTTTTCATATAGTTGGTACAGCAGTAAACATGGAGAATAATAATCCTTACTGCTTAGCAATTTCTTTTATTGTCCTTTATATTATATACAATCTTTTGGTGGGAAAGCCCATAAGAGAAACAAAATCAATAGGACACTATGAAACTGTAATAGGAGTCTACAAAAATCACTCTAAGAACCATCAGATATAATAGAAAGTGATTAAACTTCCATAGGACATTTCTTTCTAGGGAAAAAAAAGGCTAATAATTATAAAAAAGGTAAAAAGCTTGTTTGCTTTTACTTAGTAGGTTGTGTTATATTCTAACAGGGGCTGAGGGAAGGAAGGTGCTGTTGTAATTCTGAACATAAATGCACAGGAAAAGCTCAGCCCTCAGAGGAGGGCTTGATTCCCAAAGGACTCATGGAAGATTCTTCCAGAGTGTCCAAAAGGGACAATGATATCAAAATGGGAAATACTGGAATGCTTAGGGGTTTATTTCTCCTGTTGCTTGAGATTACTAAGTGTTAAATTTCCAAAGCAGTTCCTGAGATACTGAGTTGTGTCAGGGCTGTTCAGAGAAACAGCTCCTTCATCCAGCCACCAGTGCTTCTCTATTTATCTCCCGGAAGGAAATCCCAGAGGAAAGTGCCTTAGTTTTTTGCACAACTCCTTTTGCACTTCTTTGGTATCAGCCTGCACACTCTATCACAGTTTGAGAGCTTTATCTCTGCAGGGTTCCTTGCTGGTATGGCCTATCCTGATGAGCTGATGACTCACAGAAAATCTAACACCAAGAGCACCACAAAGTTATTCTCATTTAATTTCTATTCAATGATATTCTTAAAACCTTTCAAGAAGTTTGAGAGGTGATGATAGTGTGGGTCCTGATCCAAACTTACCTACAGTCAGTAAGAACTTAGACTTTGACTTACTTAATCCTGATTGAGCTAGATAATAAAGCCAGTGCTGAATTTTAAGTGTACAAATAGTTCTATATTATGCATACAAATCCCTTCCCAGATTAAGCTAAATGTTAATCAGTAAAACACCGATAGAACTCCCCCAATAAGCTTCCTTTTCACAACTAATAAATTCACAATGGGGAGACTCACAATGACTATTTCAAACTTATATTCAAAGGTAGGTTAAAGTTTCAATGATCTGCTGGGCTGGACACTGGAATATTTCCTGTCAATTATTGTTCTTCTGAAAGCTGTGACCACGGGCCCTTCCTCACATGGCTTAACTTGTGGTATCTCCTGGAGGTGTTTTGAATCATGTGGGAACATTTTGAGAACTGAAAAAGCAGAGGACTTTCACAGCCTTGCAATAAGCTTACATAGATAGAGGTTTGAAACAGAGTTGAATTTTAGGCCTTGAAATATTTAAAGGATAGAACGTTTCTGAGCTGCAAAAAATATAAAAGAAGCAACTATTGCAGACTTTAAGGTGTACATGCAGTGTTTATTGATTGGCTTAAGTAGATGACTGTAAGCTTTTAGCATTAGCCTATTGGCTAAAGATCTTTTAAAAGATCTTGTAACAAAGAGAATTTTGGCTTCTGTTGTTATGGCATGAGTTTTACTATCTTTAATGTCTCCACCTTCACTGGACTGATAATGAAATAAAAAGCTCTTGGAACACCTCTCAGTTGCCCCATCCCATTTTTGGAGATTAGATCCAACAGATTACTGTCTAAATACCTGTCTTTCCTGGAGAGCCTGCTTAGGCTCTAGCTTTGGATAGCTAAAATATCTAAGTTAAATGCCTGGAGAATATAAAATACATGGTGCACCATGTATTCAAGGTGAACAAATGTGGTGAAATACATGGAGAACAGTGTGGTGAGGAAACGATTTGTCAAACCCCACACTCTTCCACATCACTGGAAATTTATTGAACTGGGTGGAATTAAGACCAATGTGCTCAAATGTATTTGAATCTGCATTAATCCTCAAATAATTTTTGTACCTCTACAGTGATAATGGAAACAATTGTTTGGCCATGCAAGTTTGTTTTGCTGACTATCTAAACAAACCCAGACCAAGGGCTGAACTGACCCATAGCAACTGCAACACCGAGAACATGAATGTTCTATTTTCCCTCACATCCCAGCCACAGGAGCACCACTCAGCCCATACATTCATCAGAGTGTTTTAGTGTACCTTTTAAATTGTCATCATTCTCTCTGCTCCATTAATAGAACTATCTGCATGAAAGAAAGAACAAATTGTCTTCTAACTGGTCTATTACAAGGTACATTAATGAAGATAGGGGAACTTTATTAGTGCTTTAATGGTGTACCTGCTCACTTCACATTGTCTTAGGCATTATTGTTATAACGGGCTGCTTGACAGGCATCAAAGTGCTGCCAGGTACAACAAACAATGCATTTTAAAGCAACTTTTATGCTTGTACAGTTCTTTTTCCTTGTAAAACAAGTATTTTCCAAGCAACATTTACCACCAGTTGTTTGATGGCCACTGATATTTGGCCATCTTAAATGTAGTTGCCAAGCCAGGCGCTTCAAGTTTCACATGACTTTATCCCTGTAAAATGACTTCTTTTTTTTTAACCAAAAAAACAGTTGTAAAATAAATTCTGAGGATCAGAGCATTAACTTAATGCTTTATCACATTAACTAAACTATATCCTGTAAAAAAACTGTACCATAAAACACTGCATTAAAGTTAATGCAAGACTGAATATTATACATGGGTATATTCACTGCAATTTAGATCCTCACTAGGGCTAAGCTTCCATGGATACCCTTGAGAAATTGGCTTGACTAAACACAGGGAAATTAAACCTTGTACTAAGGAGGAAAATGACCTTCCAACACATGGGTCATACATGAACTTATCTTTTTTTTTTTTTTTTTTTTTGTCTTTGTTTTTCCTTTTTCAAAGGCTGTCCATTGCCATTGGGTATTGGAAATGAAAATGTAAATTAAAATGCCTTGGTTTTGTTACCACTGTTCTCCACATATCAGCAAAGGCTAAGGGACACTATGGGATGGGCTAGGTGTAAAAGCCACGTACAGAATACCAAAATTTATTAATTTCATAGCTATTTATCACACAGTCCTAAAGCATCATCATGTTGTCTTTTGTTAAAAACATTTTTAGCCATTTTCTGACAGGATCAGCAAATGTTTGTGCTTCAGTAAACTATTACAGGGAAGGCAAATATTATAAATCCACAATATTCACTTTGCAAATATAAAGATAAATTTGTTGTTGCTTGTATGACTCTGTTTGGTAAATTTATTGCTATAAATGTATATTTAACTATACATATATAGTTATTGGATATATTGCTATATATTGCAATATATTGCTATATATTGGATAGATTGCAGTCCTTTCATAAACAATCCAAAAGAATGGGAATTAAAGTCAAAAACTGAAAATAAATTGATACTAAAGAGAAATACTTTAAGGAGATGTGAGAGAGAGAGAATTAACAATCTGATATTCACATTTCATATTTGTGAAATTTATATGATTAAAAACAACAATGGCTTTTCAATAACTAAAATTCCCCTTCTCACTGCCTAAGTAAGCTGGATAATTTTGGGTTTGTTTTTTGCTTGTTTGTTGTTTTTGTTGCTGTTGGGAGAGCGCGTGTTTGTTTTTTGTTTGTTTGTTTGCTCATTTGTTTGGGGATTTTTTATCAAAAATTTCCACGTAAAATTCTAAATGCTTTGTCCTTGTCTTCCTTTCTGAAGAGCACAGAAAGACTCTTCTACTGAAAAGTAGAGTAAAAAACCTTTTGAGAGAGATCATGTCTTGCTCTTTCCTCTGCTTTAAAACAAATAATTGCGAGTGGGGTGCAGGAGTATCTGGAATCACCTCGTTTGGTGGGTCCTACCAGTGACCAGGACCTGCCAGTGAGGCTGTGATAAATATTTACAAATGTGCATGGAACAGATATCTTTGACACGACCTAATTTCACTCCATATTCATAATCTGTTCATTCATAATCATTTATCAACTCGTGTGGTTTTTTTTTTCAAAGTAGTTTGTCAGAAAGGTTTGAAGAAAGCTTAATCTGGTAAAAGGCTTTAAACATCTCAGAAGTACAATGAGGCTGAAGTTAGCATTAATGTTTATATGCATGAAAATCATTATTGTCTGAGCATTTTCTACTGCTTTTTCTTCCAAGTTGATAACATAGGCTGACGTACCGTGATGCATTTTTTATTAAGTGCTTGATTATTCAGTTTGATTTCCTGAAGGCTTCGTGTCTAATTTACAAAGCAGGGAGGGGATCAGCTTCAACTTTGTGCAGAAAAGTGGAAAAAACAGATCTTATGGAGACCTGTTGTGGTGTGACATGATTATATGGGGCCATCTTCATGAGGCTGTAGAAATAATCTCAGTTCCTGAAAAGTGCCAGCATGGCAGAGCATATCAGATTATGAGAAATATATAAAAATGAATGCAAACTTTATGCAAAATCCTCAAAATTTAAGAAGTGAGGAAGAAGATACAATGCCATCAGATTTAACTCCCATTTTGATGTTGACTTTGAAGCATCTGTACTGCAAAGTCTAAAATATCTCCTAGCTGCAATTATGCAATTTTCATTCCAGAGTTCAGCACTATTGTAGTGACATTTTCCAGTCTAGACAGAGGACTATTAACTACTCCAATTTTACAACAAGTGAAAGTGACCCAAACTAACTCTTCTCTGGTGCTAAATTAAAATAATTTCTTTTTAAAAAACCCACCTTCTGAAGGTTTAAAAAGAGATAATTTCATTTAAATGCTGGATCACATATTTTGCACTCCACTAGAGTGTACACCTTGGTAGGTTGAATATAATTCACATATTGCTTAATATCATACAAATATTTATATGCAAAAAATATTAGGACAGAGTGAATGGCTGCCAGTGTAATATTCCTGCAGAAGTTATAAGAAAGATCTTTTGCAAGAAAACAGCAGTGTCAAACCTTTGAGTCCTTTGACTAAGTCTTGGCTAATTATAAGCAATCATGATATTCACTATCAGAAATGCAGAGAAATCTTCCACTCAGTTTATTTTGTATCATTCCCAGCTTGGGTAAAGGCCAGCTTACCAACTTTGTGTTTGAGCACATAGGAATCTTTGAAAAAAATCTTTGGAGGAGATTCAGGTACCTGCAGTGTAATTTCTCCTTTTCATTATTATTTTTTATATCATATATGCTTGTTATATAGGTATATTTCTGTTGCTGTTAGAGGTGATTATAGTGTCAGAGTGAAATGTACATTTCAAGTACACAATTAAGAAAAAGTTAATGTGATAAAAAGTAAGCATATATATACTGTGGCAAAAAGCCTTTATGGGATTTTGAGTTGGAGAAGCTTGCATGGAAAGTGGCCAAATATGGAGGCAAATTGCATCAACATAGATTTATCTCTGTGCTTAGTTCAGTGTTTTGTAATCCTGATACAAACACACAGTTTATTTTAAACCACAAAGTACAGCAAACATGATCATCTAGAAAGACTCAACCAATTTCTTTCAGTTATTAGGCCTCTGACATCCATAAATCACCAGAAAGCCTGAGCAGACATTCTGAAGCCCATCCAATTTATCATAGCACTGATAAGGTTACACTTTCTAAACTTGCTTGTTCATTCTGATCATTATAATAATTTGAAATGCCAGAATAAATCATAGAATACCAGGTTGGAAGGGATCTCAAGGATCATCTGGTCCAACCTTTCTTGGCAAAGATATGTCCTAGACATGGCCCAGCATACTGTCCAGACAACTCTTGAAAGTGTCCAGCATTGGTGAATCCACCACTTCCCTGTGGAGACTATTCCAATATTTATATTGATTTCACTAAGACAGGATTTCTTGTCATTAGAAGCATTGTTTAATTTATTTTCTCCTCAGGTTTAGGCACCAGCCCAGGAAGCCGTCTGTGACTAGTGTTAAACATGTATTCACTTTACTCTGAGTTTAAGCATTAAAATTAAATGCCTTCTGCCTCAATATCAGCAGTTTTTAGAGAAGGCCATTGATTGCAGCTGGCCCTGCTGTCACCTGCAGCTCTTGACCCCAAACCACCTGCTCCAGCCACATCCACCCTGCCTGGGGTCGTGTTCCCTCTTGCACTGTAAAAACATGCACAGCTCATCAAAAATGCATTTCATTACCTTCAGCATCTTTCAATTACAGGCTGAGTTTAAGATGCACTTATAAAACCAAAGCTGTATTTTGCAGAACAGAAAAATATTTGGGAAAAAAATTTAAATGTGATGTCAATCAAACAAACAAAATTTGTTGCTATCATGAAATCCGCTAGTTTGTTGCATTTCACGAAAAGAACAAAGCCCGTTCCCCAAGTTTAATGGGTGGCATGCGCCTCCAGCTATGCAGCAGAATAAATGGTGCTCCAAATATTTTTTTGTCCTAATTATACAGCTGTTTAGAGAATATATGGCATTTATTGAGACGTGCCTTGACAAAAGTTAGAAGAGGTGCCTCTCGGCAGGCTGGCACATTCAGGTGACGTGTCAACCCACACTCATCTAAACACTGCCGGAAATAGCAGAGGAAAAGGGGAAAAATTTGCTATTTACCAAAGAGTAAAGTTCATTTAAATAACATTCCTGATTCTGGCTGCTGCCTGTTCTCCTTTCTGAGCTCCACCATTATTATTTTTATTTTTGCACTGTTCCTCTGGGACTCACAGAGCTAAAAGCTCTTCATAAGATTCCTCAGAGAATTTTCTCATCTCAAGCGCTAAGGAAAAGATCTGTCCCATGAGTTTGGCACTGAACTGGTGATGGTGCTCATTTTGATGCACCCCTTTCTCTGCTTCCCCTGACTGAGCTCTTGAGTCAACAAAGTCACTACCATATCTTTGCATTAAAGACTCCTACAAGGTTTTTTTCCACAGTTGACTATCACTCCTGTCATTAAAATTTTACAGATGAATGCTCCACATGCATCCAGTAGTGTTTCCAAGAGCCCTATTGCCTTCCATTATTAATTAAAAGATTGGAGGAAGACTGACTAAATCTTTGAAGTAGGAACTATAAGAAACCATGTCTAAAAGGGTTTAAAATTGTTGTAACAGTTATAAAATATAGAAAAAATGTATATCTTGCTTAAAAATACATAAAAATATAAAAGAACTGAAGAAACTCTTTGCTCTGAGGATGATGAGGCAGAGGTTACCCAGAGAAGCTCTGGCTGACCCTGGATCCTTGGAAGTGTCCAAGGCCAGGCTGGGCAGGGCTTGGAGCAATCTGGAACAGTGGAAGGTGTCCCTGACTATGGAAGGGAGTTTAATGGGATGATTTTTAGGGTGCTTTTCTACCCAAAACATTCTATGATCTTGTGCAAAGTTAAATATTATAACCATTATCATTACTATAATATTTATAAACGGTAAAAATTTTATAAATTCTAAATTATTAGTATCTTATATCTAGAAATTATCCATATGTATGGTATGTGTTTAAATTTATAACACAGTACCACCCAGGGCTATCAGCCAAGAACCTGATTTCCACAGTGTTAGGCATATATTAACACAAAATTAGAGCATAATTTTCCTATGCAGAACTCTCAAGGTGGTTGAAAAAAATGACTGAAGTATCTTTAAATAGTAATTAAGCATTTTTCTGTGTCATAATTCTATGCAAGAAGTGTGATCATGGAGAACACACCAAGAAATGAGAGTGAACATGAAAGTGAAGAAACACTTTGGCTGTCCAGGTACCCATTCCTCTCTAAAGAGTAGCCCATGAAATCAGGGGCTGTTTGAAAGACAGTGCCACTTACAGAGTAAAGAGACAGTCCAAACACCTTAATCTCAAAGGATTACAACCAGTACAAATGGAAACAAACTTTCTAGCTCCTTTCCAAATTAAACAATTAACTCTAATATTCACATCCTTGGAGACATTTCAGTCGAGATAGCATGTCTAATTTATAATCGATGATTAACAGAAGATGCTACTAATTTGTCTTTGTTATTTGATTTTGCCCCAGTCAAATTTACTCAGTAAAATGGATTGAAACAGTGTTCTAAAGGCTGGTAAGCATTGAATTAGAAATCTGGTATGTGGCTTCTTTGTAGACCAGCATTAAATAGATGCATTACAGGACAATATCTCTTGCCTCGAGTAGTTTTAACAAATTAATTTTGACCCACGAGCCTAATAAAGTCTGTTAAGTAGGCCCAACCTCTCCGTTAAGTTAAACAGAGACTGAATATTTAATTATTTTAATTGTCTGATAAATTTGAAATTGAGAAAGTAACAGCCCTGCAAATCTTAAAAAGATATTTTCAACCCTGTGTGTCATTAAGCATTACTCTTGTGATTTTACTGCATTCAAGAGGTCACAAAGTCATGCCCAGCCACCCCTGATTGAATGAGAATTGCACATTAGATGAAGAAAAATAGTTTTCCAGAGGTTAAAGTACCAGTTCAGGGAAGCCAAGACACATTTGCAGGAATATTTAGAATGGTGATTAGGCAGCAGAAGAACTAACAAAGATGGGCAGCCTTAATAATGATAAAATACACCTTGCTGAAGTGCAGTTATAGTTGTTCTTATAATAAAGGACAGGAAACTTCAGTAGTTTATGTGTGAAGAGCTACCACTATCACAGTCATCTTCTACATTAAACACGGAGATGTAAACACTTAAAGATGAGGAAGCTGTCCCAGAACTCACTGCTAGATCCAGCATGACTCTGGTGCCCTCTCAGCTCTCCCAATCAGTTCCCTGTTCTTTTTTTGGGGGGTTAACAGGTTTTAGGCACAAACTTACCCTAATACACATCAGAAAATCTCTCACACACAGAAATCATTGCTTGCACTCAGCTTAAGCTGACAGTGCCACTGACAGGAGCCTGTCCTGCATCCGTGCCCCAGCCTTGGGCATCTCATTTGGGGCACTCGTCCCCAAAGATCTGAACAGCAAAATTCCTTCACTGTACCAAAACACTGGGGTGCAGTGAATGAAGAAACATCAGGGGCCAGAGGTAAAGCTGCATTTAAACCTGCAGATAGCAATGTCTGATTATCCAGCTCCAGCTCAAGTACAAAGATTTTAAGCAGTCTAATTTCTGAGCAGCACCACTGAAGTCAATAGTAAATGAGACTGTGACATTTCACAGAAAGTTTTTAAAAAGAAAAAATAAAAAAGAAGAAAGTATAATGAGGATCATGAATGAACAGAAAAGTGACCTACATCACAGCCTGAAGTCTTCCTGCAACATTTTTTCCCAAATTATTTGAACTGAAATCATCTACAGTTTATGGGCCTGCAATGCAACAGGCCTCTTAGATAAACATATCCTGAGTTTGCTACTTTTAATTTTACATCCTAATCCAATGACAACACAAGCTGACTCAACTGCATTTATTAGGTCTAATCTCTTCAAGTAATTATTTTACTAAGAAAAAAATAGAAGTATTTCTGAAAGTGCTCTCTCCAGAGGATGGTTCTACACTGGACATCGGACAGAAACTAATCAGCCACAGCAAAATAAGGAAAAAAAAACTAGCTCCAGCCACTCTGCTGAGAAGTCATCCCTGTTAAAATCAATACTGTGATTAATGTTAAAACACAGGAGATCAGAATCCATCATGCAATATTTTTCCTGTCTGTGCTGTTATTTTTATAGCTGAAATTTGCTATGCTGAACTGCTTCACATCTGAATAATTGCTGGAAAGGAGCTCCAACCCTTTCTGGGTTTGGAAACAAAGGGATATTGAGGTTTGTACTTACACAGGAAGAAAGAGGATAAGAAGGGAAAGCAAAGTGAAAGCAAATCTGTGTTATTTATATGAACTGCAGAGCACGAACTAAACCACACAACCTGGCAGGCAATTCCTGCTGAAATTGCTGCAAAATCTTTCAAGGTTTCCTGAGATGAAGTTCCTCACTCTCTGCTGCTGACACCCACCCTGGTGACCCTGGACCTCCCTGGTGAAGGACTGGTGGCCACAGCATTTCTTCCCCTTGTCCTGTGCTGTTCTTTTCTGAATTCATTTTCCACTGCAACAAGAGCCATGTCCTCAATTTCCACCCCTTGAAAAGCAAACACTGCAAAGCAACCATGACGCATTGACAGATAATTTTAAAAGACAGGATTAAGTTCATATAATTAAAAAGTATCTGTTCAGAATACTTTAGGCTTTTGGTATCTTTTTTTTTTTAATTTAAAGTCTTTGATTGCTGTAATAAAGAATGACCTTGATGCATAATAAATATATTGGTTGTCTGGTAGTTTAAAATAAAGTTGCAATGTGTGGTAGGCTGATTTGCAGAATGGGATAAAATTGTTTTTTCTTAGATTCTTGAATTAAAATCACAAGTCTTGCATCTTCTAGTAGAAGTTGTTCCTGCCTGTGGCAGGGAATTGGAACTAGATGAGTTTTAAGATTCCTTCCAACCCAAACCATTCTATGGTTCTAAGATCTGAAACATTTAATTGGTGACACAGCAATATTCACTGGATGGAAACATGACTGAACAGATTGTGCAAGAACACAAATAACCTTTCCTACCCATAAAGCCACAGAAAATACTCATTAATTCCAGCTAATCCCCACCTACACTCAGCTATGGTGCCTTAGCAGAGCCTGTGATGCTTTCAGGGGACTGCGTTGAGAGCACACTGGTGAGTACCAGCAACTTCATAAAGAGGGAAAACCATCCCTGGAACATCTCAGTTACAGAGTGCAAACTTCTGAGTCCCATACAGGTAAAGTAGTCACTCTAAAGGAACTAACAAGGGGTTACCTCCCTTAGCTATGAAAAAAAAAAAATACAACAGAGTTCTCTTATGCTTAAAAACTATACAAAAGAAAAGAAGAAAAACTCATTCTCCTATTTCTGCTTGGTTGGGCTCCCTGTTTATAAACAGACTGCAGAGCTGTGGCAGGCTAATGTACTGTGCCTTAAGCTTTGTCTCTCTTCCACAACAATAGCCCATAATATTATTGTTTTTTAAACAATTGAGGTGATTTGCATTTACTTGAAAACTGACATGGGCTGAACCAGTTTTTAAATCCCTTTTGGTCTCACTGCACGTATATATAAAAACTGCAGAAGCATTGTCAGTGGATATTTTACAAATTTGCTGGAGTCCATTATTTAACCATGCTATAATTAATATAACAATAAATGATTTAGAATTAATTATAGTCATAGAGTAGAGAAATACACACATTTTATACACCTAGCAGATTTTATTAGACAACTATACTGGGCTCTAGTTTTCATCATCTCACACAGGTTTATGCATCAAAGATTTCAGTTTGACGCTTGCTTTTTTCCTTTCATTTTATAATATTATTGATGTATTATTTAACGATGGAAGATTTTGAACACATATGTTGATAAACAGACAAGGAGCTTTGTTTTCCATAGGAACATTGCTTTTTATCTTTTCTCCATCGAATTGTCAAGACTGCATACCTAATCACAGCTGGATGTTGGGCCTCATCTTGGAAACCATAAAGTCAATGAGAGTTTTGCAACAGATTTTTATTGGAATGGGACCGAGCACAGTATTGGTAATGTGCAACTTATAAATGCCATTTGCACACATATCAATTTTATTAACTCCTTTAGTATGGAATTTTCAGATTGTAATAGTTTGGCAGGCATTACTTTAGATTTATAGTGCTCCAGGATGACACTATTAAGCCACATTCACACCTCTGAAAATTGCTATAGCAACGGACTAGGACCAGTTCTTCCTCCACACTGGTGGGTGAGAATTATCTCAACAACTGAGGCTCCTGCTGCCACCTTTTGGGGGGGCGTTGCTTCAGGAAAAGGTGCCTGTGTGAGCTGTATCCACCAAGGAAAACGCACACAAATAAATATAGATGCAAACAGCACGAGCAGATGGTCACTAACTGGTAGACCAGAGATGATATGGGAAGACATGGAATGTGTGGGAATGTCTAAGCAAAGTGCTAGAGAGGATTTCTCTTTGGGAAGGGATGTCTTCTGAACAGGGGGAATGGGAACAGACTGCCCAGAGGAGAAGGGATATCACCATCCCTGGAAGTGGAGCTTGGGGACAAGGTTTAGTGTGAATTTGGTGCTTAGTTAATGATGGACTCAGTGATTTTACAGGTCTTTCACAATTTCAATGATTCTGATTCTAACTTATGAATCTTTCATCTGCTACAGACCTGATAAAAACATGAGAAAACCAGTGAAGGAGGTTTAAGCACTCTTTAAAATATCAGTAATTCCTATTAAAGAGAGAGGAGGTGCCAGACCAGTCTGATCTCACAGTGCTGCCTCCAAAACTCTGCACAAGCCACATCTGACCTTGCCAGAGCCCTTCTGCCATGGCAGGGGAAATATCCACCCCTCATCCCTGAGAGGTTCCTGAGAGTGAAACACACAGAAGGGCTGAACAGACAAGGGAAGATGAAGTCAAGCTTCACTTGAAGTCAAGGGCACTGCTGGAGGGAAACCTCAGGCCTGAAACTTCCACTCAACCTTCATGGAGGAACAGGGATAATCCTGGGAGAGACTGCCCTGAGTCACTGTTATCTTTGGGAGAAGAAATGAAGAGTCTCCCTTTGTCTGAGAGCAGATCACTAAAGAAAACCTGGAAGAAAGGCAGTCTTCTGTTGCTATTTCCTACACTTAGAGGTTTGCCTTTATCCTGGCATGAAAACATCTTAAAAACATCAAATATTAAGGAATCGCTATTTTTTATAGGGATACTTTTAACTATTTCTACACACACTTTTAACTAATCTTTACATTTTTATTTGCCCAGAGGGAAAAAAAATGCATCTCTGAATCCAATGGCTTGTCAATTATTGTACTTCTAAGTGGAATTTCAGAACTGCAGGACTTTTTCCTATCTAACAAACACATGGTAGAGCCTGAGTCACTTTTTTGGCAATTATGTCACTCCTGACTAATGTTGAATCAGGCTGGCAATGCTATTTCATAATTTTCCAGCAGAAAAGCTACAAGCAACACTTTCTCCAAACTGTGACCTGAAATCAATTTGCCTACAAAACAAAAATTAAACTCATTCTATACTTCCGAGTTTGAAATGTTCTCTAACAAATTACCTAATTCTGAATTATTATCTCCTAAAGCATTTTTGAGCAATTGTTTTTTAGTAAGATTATAGAGGTACAGGTAGTTAGCAGATCAGCTTTGGAAATAAAGAGATCTTAAAGCCAGAGGAGTGATCTCAGTGTCTGGAGATGGAGTGCAACCATCACAAAAATCTCTTTGCTCTTGTTCTTTGAGAGATGCAAAAATGCTTCTCTCTTCCACAATAGGATGGAGGGCAAAATCTGATAGCTTCAAATGGGTGGGCTGTCTTTTCTGCTTTTTAACCACCAAGAAACAGAATCTCTCTCTTTCTGCATTAATTTTAATTAGACAATAACCCAAAGAGATTCCAAATCCAGAGAGAGAAAGCTCTTGTCCTCCAAGGCACACCGAGACAAGAGCTGACAGGGGCATAAATCCCACCGCCTTAAATCAGCTGTGCTGGATCTGGCCCAAAGCTCTTATGATTCATTGTGCTTCAAGGTTTTAAATAAAATGTCAAACCATTTCCATGGCCACTGCCATCAGCTGTGTCACCATCCTGGCTGCAGTGCATTCCCTGGCTTCTCACTGCATTCTGAGCGTGGGGTGATACCAGCAAACACTTTTCGAAGGGGACTTGAAGAAGGAGAAGTGAAAAATTACTTCAAAATTTGCAGGAGAATTAATATTGTCCTTGCAAAATATCTGCTGCATCGAGCCTCAGATGCAGCTGTCTCATCACTACACTGCATCTTTACTTGTGCCTGCACTCTAAGTGCTCCTCCAAGGACTTATTTGTTGATGCACTGCTGTGCTCCAAGGGATGAATTTTAAAAATGTGGTTTAGCTCACCAAGTATGGAGGTTACTCTTTCCTTTTCTTGCTAAACTGAGTATGTCCCTAAAGCGAATGCAGTCTTACATGCACCTAGACATTCCTGCAGAACACATTACATATTGATAAGATGATGTAATTTGTTCACATTTGTTGACAGATCACTAGTCAGGAAGAATTAAAATAATTAAAAGGTGCATCATTAGGAAAAGCAGGAAAAAACCCTCAACTAATAGTGAAGTCTAAAGACAGGAAAACTGCTTAAGAACTAAGAGAGTCAATAGGCAAAAATAGGAGTGTACAATTTTTCTGTGAAAATAATTTAAAATGTTTGGAACTTGGGGCAATACTCTCCATGACAGAGGTAAATAGCACACATTCTTTCCAACACACTTCAGCTCCTGTCAGCTCAGTTCTGCTGCTCATGTTTAATTCCCTTTGTTGTTCCTATGGATCAAGGTCTGGAGTTATTCTAGAATAACTGGAATATGTGTCTGTCCATGGCAAGGGGGTAGGAACTAGAGCATTTTTAAGGTCCCTTCCAGCCTAAAAACCATTCTATAGTTATGTGCCAGCTGCATAAACTGCATATTATGATCTGAGAAAATTCTGCCAGTGCTTTTTCCCTTTTACCATTTTCCTCTCAGATAGGTTTTTTCAGATATGCTTTCCCAAACTTCCCCACTATTGCAGCTAGTCTCTTAAATCTCTGTTTCCTGCAGACTGATCTCTGACAAAGCTCTTTTCTCCAACAAAGCCATTCTAAGGATTACTAAACTGCAAATCACTATTGAAAGTATTTCACTCTTAAACCTCAAAGTGAGCTAAACATGATTTATCTTTAAAAAGAAAAAAAAAAGAAAAAAAAAAAGAAAAAGAACAGACAAAAAACTCCAAACAAACAAAAAAAACAACAAACAAACAAAACAAAAGTCTTTGGATTGACACAGAATACAGTCAGGAAGAAAAAGACCAGGCATTCATTTGGAGCAAAGGGAAATATCAATGCAGGTTACAAACACTGGATATTTGTGCTTGTGTTTTCCCAGGCTGGATTATTGTTGTTATTAATTGCATGTCTAAACCTAAGTCTCCAGTCTTTAGTGTAGACAGACTTGTAAAAATACAGTTGCTTAATACTACTGTCTTTATAAAGACCTCTACAAAAACACAGACCAATGAGTGCAACACTGATTTTTATTTTTTTTTTCCTGTTTTTCTTAAATTTGTATCAGTGGGTTTTCTCTCTCAAAAGCAGATTGCTTATTCAAAGCAAGGCTGGATATATGCTACACAGGCTCACTTTAAAGTAAGAACAAATTTTCTGCTTCCTTTTAATCTATCTGTAAACTGTGAAGTCTGCCATCAAGTAGCTCCATATTAGTTGTGGGTGTTAAAACCTGTCAATCATGCACATAATTTAAATTTGTAGGTTGCTTAGACAGTGATTTTCTCCCAGATATCAAGTTATCTCCTTCTTAAAAAGGATACAATAACTTGAGACACCTGTAAGAAAAAAACACATGAAGATCATGAAGCTTGTAGTTTTTTTCCCAATGTATAATTTGGTGTTATTCTTAATTTTCCACATAAAGTCTCTTTTATAGGAGTTATTTTCATTTATGGTGATTAAAACTTCAGGAGTACAGTAACAATTTTTTTAATGCAGAGGTATAAAAAAGAAAAGAAACCATTCTGTAATCAATTGTCTTCAACCTGTGGGGCGTAATCTCTTTTAATGGCAAAAAAAATTCCCTACTAGGTGAGACCATTGTTCCATCAAATCCAGCTGGGAGAGCCTGCATGACTTCCTGTGGTTCACAGCCTTCTCCAACATCCACATTTCCTGGATTAGGGACATTATTGCAGACGTCTCTGCCTGCTCCCTTCCATCAGTCTGTTCTTATGGACTCGCTATCCATGGATTTTTCCAACCCTTTCTGAACAGGCTGATGCTGTCTCTCTCCACGACCTCCAGAGACAGTCAGTTCCAGACCTCACTTGCACAGCAATAAAAAAGGACTTTTCTTCTGAAGGTATTGAAGATTTTCTTCTCGTTCTAATGAGTTTCAGAACCAAGGGTGGCTTGTATTAAAATCCTCCTTTGGTCTCTCCAAAGCCCAGAACTCCAAGAGCAGAGGGTGATGCACTTCTCTCTTTTCCTGGGGTTTTCCATGAAAGACACTGTCCTGTGTGAGGGTACAGACTCTTCCAGTCCCTTCAGCTCTACCAGATCACAGCTCACTGAGTCCATACCTCTTCCCTTTCTGTCAGTCTCTCCATTTAATTTCAGTCCTACAGCAAGAAGTGTCCCTGTTGCACAGCTTCCCCTTTCTCCCTGCAACGACCAACCTTGGCATTGATGCAACCTGCGTGTGAAGCAGAGAACCCAGGGGGGTGTGGATCAGAAGTTGGCTCTGCTGGAGACCCTTTAGCACAAAGCACCTCAAAAACAAAGGAAAAAAAATTTCTTCAAAGCAGCAGTTCCCAGGAAACATCAATGGTGTGACATGATGTGACAATAAATTTAATTTACCCATTAAAATTAAGCTAAGGATGACCTCTGCAAAGGTAAGATATAAAGATAAGCCTCTAAGAACAGTGATTTAGATTAAATACCCTTCTCTTGTGGTTTCTTAATAATACACAGCAAACCCCACTGACTAGTACACATAAGCACCTAATGAAGGAAATGGACTAAGAGGAAAAAAAAACAAAACAAAACGAAAAGCAGGATTTGTTTAGCTTGGTTTTGTGAACTAATTTCTAACGCTTGCTTTAACTGTTTTTCTGAAATGGAATTTAGATAGATGCCACTTGGAGGCACTCTTATACTATTCTTATTTGAAGTTTCTTAGAAACTCTTCATACAGGGGAAAAAAAGTAATTTTTAAAAATTTTATTTCTTATTTCTACTAATAATCATCTAGAAATGGGTAATTAACAATGGTTTGGGTGGTTAAACTTTGACATTACTTGTATTTATTACCTTGTAATTTTGTCAGAAGTAAATAGTCCCCTATACTCAGTAAAACTGACTTAATTCCCTTATGCAATGGGTGATAAGCTGTATCTGTGATGCAATGCTGGCTCAAAGAAGTGGCTAGAAAGGATTACAAACTGCCAATTTACACAGATTATTCACCTTAAAACTGCGTGGGGTTTTATCATTTCAGATTTGAAATTAAGCACACAGTTCATCTTTATATCCCCTATATATTAAATTATATAAAATTATCTTTGAGAAGCAGATAAAAGTATTTCTGTTTTATAGACACATATAATCTCCCAATTTTGATTGCATTTTAGATATTGAACTTTGGAAAACATTTCAGTGTATTTGGAGCATTGTGAGATTCTTCTCAGCCTAAGCAGGGGTGACATTTTGCAAAGCACAGTAAGAGTACTTTTAAAATTCATATGCAATGTGTTCATTAATTTTCAATAGCACACCAACCAAACAATTAATCAGGCTAAAAGAAAGCTTGGCCATTGCTTGCAAGGCAACACCTCTAACAGCCTACAAGAGGGAGAAAAGGACTTGAAACAGAGTGCTTTCCTTAGTAAAGGATACGTGGAAAGGGAACTGTCTACTAACATGGAAAAGCAAAACCATGATTCAGAAAGGTTGAGTTCTTTTCACCCTAACCCTGGGATGTGCACCCACTCCTCTGTACCACCTCACAGCGCTGCAGGGGCTCAGCCAAACACCATTTGTTAGGGAATAATGCAGGATCCAGTGTCCTGATCGTTCTGCTGAGGATGTGCAGCGCAGGCCCTGCAATTCCCACCAGCACAGCCTTATGGCATCGAGCAAACAGCAATTGGACAAGTTCCTCTCGTTCCAAATGACCCATCTGAACAGAGACCTCACACTCATCTTCCCAAAAAATCTTCCCTTGCATATGCTCTAGATAAATATTAGGAATTCCTCAGAGTGAAGGAGATCAGTAAAAATTATACTTGAGCAGAGCATAAGTCTAACTAGTGAGTGGTGAGGGCTAATACCTGCCTGGGGAGCCATCAGGGCAAAGTGTGCTTACAGAGAATGATGGCTTTCAGCAGTGCCAGAAGGAAGGCAGCAGGTGGAAACCACTGCATCGGGAGGATGGGAGAGAGACGAAAGCCAGGGAAGTCCACGGCCATGAGAAGGGCAAAGGCAGATGGTTATTAACCCTTTGGAAATCTTCTGGCTCTGCTGGCATCCTGCTTTTTGAGGTCTAAGCTTCTTTTGCAACATGCACTGCCAGTCTGGTTCTTTCCTGCCATGGGAGCAGCCACAGAGGCCCAGAGCAGCAGTGTCAGATCCCACATCCTGGTTCCAACAGCAGGGAAAAGCCAAAGCCCCATCCCATCCCATCCCACCCCACACCAGACTCGCTTTCCAAGTAGTGAGATACCCACAGAGGATTCATCTTCAATGAATGTGCCCAGCTTCTACTTGAACTTGAAGTCTCTTTTCTGTGCCTTTTTCTCTCCTCCTCTCTGCTATGACACCTAAGCTGAGCATGTGCAGCATATGGAAGCAATAGTGACTGTGAAAAAGCGATGGAGAGGGTACACATTTTCCCAACATCCTGCAGCAGGAGTTTCAAAGCTTATCCCACACTTCATAGCTTGCTTGCTTTGAATCTGACACCTCCTACTCATCCCTCTATCTCCCATCACTTGAAATACATTTTTTTTTATTTTGCCCTTTTCCCCTTCCCTTTTCATTTGCTTACATTTTCTCTTTTTCACTCTACCCCTAACCATTTCCCTGTTCTTCTCCTCTGCATTTATTTTTCTCTCCAGTTTCTACAGCTCTCTCTCTCTCGTTTCAGGCACATATTATTGGCATAAAAAAATTTTCTGCAAAATTAAGGAGGAATTGGAAAGTTACATCCCCTAAGAGGCAGGATTTCTTACAGGTCTTATTCTATTTGAACAAACCTTCTGGCACTATTCATAATTCAGAATTGTATTGAGTAAAGACCTAGACACTTTTATCTGTGATGTAGATGGTTTGCCACATCCATCCTTTGCCACATCTTTCCTTGCTCTGTAGCTGCTGAAGATTTTTCACACAACAGAAAGACCTAAATGGAATTTGACCTAAGCCAAGCACTTTTACAGAAGTCAAATTTCCTGGGAACAAAGTGATGGAGGCAGCACAAAGGATCTGATGACTGATCTAACGAGCTCACTTGTCTGTGAGATGTTATCCCCCCACTGTCAGTTCAGTTAAGCTTGGTTTTCTGAACAGCCCTCCATTAAGGACGGCCTGGAGTCAAAATCATGGCACTTGCTGGATAGTGGGGGCATCAGACCCTGGCACTAAGGACTCATAAATATCCTTTCTTGGCCTTGCTGCTGTTTCATGGAAGCTCAGTAGGCACCTCCACGACTTCATGGTAAAAGGATGCAGACCCTCCAGAGGAGAGGTCAGCTCCAAGTGTTCCAACCTCCCCGCTGAAAGGTGATACCAGAGCACGAGAAAGGCTTCTCTTCAAGTTAAAAGTTTCCTTTTAGCCGGTACTTCATCCACCCTCAGGTCACCAAATGATTTATGCTTGTGATTTTACAGCCAAACTGGTCTCTGATGCTAATTTGACAAGCCAAATGGTGAATCCTTAAAACTTTCCTGTTAAAGTGACTAGACAGAGTTGAAGCTGTGCATTAGGGCGTCAGTCACAGAAACCATCTGCTCTAGCAGGGTTTTTTGTTCTTTCCAAATTCAAGCTTTCTGAATGAGATGCTGACTGTTTTATAAAATACTGACAAGAATCAGTATACAAGAAATTACCTATTCAGCATCTCTAAGAGATGGTAATTGACAGTAGACAGTTAAGAAGTAAAGATGTTTTGAATGATTAACATTAGGGAGGATGAGTTATAGAGTCTGTTCGTTAACTGTGTATTAAATTAACCTTCCTAGCACTTACAGTTTGAGAATTGCTTTGCAAAACACTACAAATAAGCCTTAAGTGCAAGGCATTGTTTCCCATGGCTAGTCACAACAGCCATAAAATAAATCTGGGGTCTGGATCAGCTTTGCTGCCTTTCTTCAAGACAATATCCTAAGGTAATTTTATTTTGGGCCACAAATGACTCACTATCACCTCCATCTTTCCATTTATCACTCTAATCTTTCAAAACTAAGGAAGAATGACTCAGAACAGTTATGAAGAAAGCCTTTTCCTCCATGATAGCAGTCAATGAGAGAAGAAGATTGTCCACCTCCAACCTCATAGATTTGCAGGATCCAAGTGGATCAAGTCCCAGACAAGTGATTCAGACCCCAGGGTTGACCCTTCTGGAACAAGAAGTCTGACCCCAGACCTGCTGGGGGCCCCTTTCCTACCTAAATTACCCTGCAAACCTCAGATCCCAAAAGAGTCAACTTGCACCAGCATCTCTGATTGACAATTCACCGACATCAGGCTGATCCTGCCTTGTCTTGGACACAGCAATGGATACAACAATGCTCCCTGACCCTCCACAAGTTTAAGGCAATCATTTTATTGATTTATTTCCCACCAAACTCCAACTCTCATCTCTGCTTTGCCCCCTTTAGCAGAGCTGACAATGAATTACCACACCAGGGTTTTCTGGTGTGGTAAAAAAAAAAACAAAAAAAAACCAAAAAAACCCTAGAATTTCTTCCTTACAGACACTCTAAAGATATTTTGGATTGATAGTAGATTGTCATCCAGAGAAATATCAATATTTTGATCACAGTTATTTTGAAATTTCACACCCCTCAGTAGCTACATGGCATTGTCATCCCAAACCTCTCACAGCAAAATGGAACCAGCCTCTTTTTGGATACCTGAAGGTTGAGGTGCCCCTTGTCTATTCTGAGGACACAATTTACATAGGTAGAACCAGATAATACCAAGAACTCAAGCAGAAGGAACAAATTAATATCAGACTCCTCTTCATATACAGTGAGATTTGTCTTTACCGTGAAAGTAGTAGCTACCAGCTTTCTTTATGATGTATTTCCCATACCAGAAAATTAATTCTTCTCACTCTCTTCTTTATATTCAGAGAAATGGCATGCAGTTCTATTTTTTTTTTTTTTTCTTGTTGGAGCACCTGAGGCTGCTTTCATCAAATCACAGAATGGGTTGGGTTGGAAAGGGCCACAAAGTTCATCTTGTTCCATGCCGTGACACGGTCAGGGACAATTCCCACTATCCCAGGTTACTCCAAGCCCTGTCCAACCTGGCCTTGAACATTCCCAGGGATGCAGGAGCAGCCACAGCTTCTCTGGGCCCCCTGGGACAGCAGCTCCCCACCCTCACAGAGAATTTCTTCCCAATATCCCATCTAGCCCAGCCCTCTGTCGGTGTGAATCCATCCCCCTTGTCCTGGCACTCTATGCCCGTCTCCAAAGCCCCTCTCCAGCTCTCTTGGAGCCCCTCAGGCATTTGGAGGGGCTCTAAGGTCTCCCCAGAGCCTTCTCCAGGCTGAACACCCCCAACTCTCCCAGCCTGGTTTCAGACCAGAAGGGCTTCAGCCCTCTGGGTATTTTTGTGGCCTCCTCTGGACCTTCTCCAGCAGCTCCATGTACCTCTTGTGCTGAGGGCCCACAGCTGGATGCAGTGCTCTGAGTGAGGGTCTGGCTTTTGAGAAAAATCTGTCCATTAACATCTCCTCTGTATGTGTTGAATTACAAAAGAAGAAAATGGGGGAGTGAACGTGACACTACAAATGCATTTTTCTATATTGAAAAAGAATGACATCCCAAACATCCCTTACATTACAGCAGAGCATTCCTTTATCAGCAGGCTGTGAAGCTGAGGATGCTCTAGGTGTTCTCTGCAAGGCTGCTCAACAGACTGCAGGGATAGAACAGACCTTCCCTCTGTGAAATCCTGCTGACAGCTCCGAGCTGAATGCTGCAGCTCCTTGTCCCCTTAAGATAACACAATTGCTTGGATGCACAGCATCTTATGCAGTTTATGAGGCAGTGATCAATCTCTGATTGACAATTCTAATTAGCAGCTCTCTTATGTGCAACATTATGGCATCTTATAGCAACTTTTTCCTGGATATTAAACCTCCACAATCATCTCACACGAAATAAAGTGCTTTATTTGATACCCAATGCTATCAGTTCTGTTTGTTTATACTGAAAGGCTTTGTTGGTATTATAATATGCTGGGTTTGATATAAAATTTGATAACTTTAATACCTAGTAATGTAAGGTCTCAGCTTTTCTTCTCTGAAGAGCTCTTGGCATTTGGGGCTGAGGAGGACTACTGTGTCCTATTATTGCTATTTCCAGAACTCTCTGTATTCCAGGTGCAAGGTTTTGTACATTTAGAGATGAGATTCTTTTCCCCCTCCAATCACAGCAGTGATTCATAATGGAATACAGAAATCATAAGAAAAAAATGACATCTGTTTAAAAATATGGTTCTCTGTTTCAGTCACAATGACATATCACATTTTGCTTGGTTGAAAACAGCTAGAAAATGGTGTTCATTTGAGATGTATTATGAAACATCTAAACAGATTTGTCATGGAATAACGACTTTCCCCCCCAAACCCACCCCAAACTAGGCAATAATTACACAGCAGGGGCATTCCTGAGCATCCCCATTAGAATCTGTAACTGGCAGACCAAAGTCCATCAGAAATACAGGAAATAAGCTTGGGTTTGAGCCACCGAGTCCCTCACCTGTACTAAATATGAATTTGTTTCAGAGCATTTTTTTCCCTCCCTGATATTTCTTTTGGAAAACTAGGCTTTCCATCATACAGAAGGTGATAAATTACTGAGAAAAACACAGTATCTTTTCTTGTCATGTGTGTGGCTTGTACCAGAGATCTGTTTTCCCTGGTGTTCTTGGAGGGAGAGACAGTATATAAAATAAAGTTTTCCTCCTCCCTCCCCAGAAATCCCTAAACAGTAATTTGAGCTTAAATGTTACCTTAAGCCTACTTTAAATTAACCACCTAACACTTCCAAAACCAAATTGAAAGATGAGGAATCAGCAAAAATTCTGTAACAACACCAAAAGGAAAAAAAAAAAAAAAAAAAAAAAAAGATTGTAAAGTACAGATAAGGAGGTTGATGATATATACACTTGAAATGCCAGATACCAGCAGACAGAATGCAAAGCACAGCAGGGCAGTTACAACCCAGTGTGATTCATCTTTTAAATGATAAGGCTTCTCTAATTTTATGAAGTATTTGTCATATCAAATGCTTCCTAGTCCCATGAAAAATTTCTTTGATTTCCATCCCTTAGGATTTTGATGTACAGTACAGTGCTGCCGTCATATCAGGATTAATGCTGGGATTATAAATAAACCACTCAATATTTAGGGCTATTGATGGTGGTAAGTGACACCCTGAAAGTTGAATTTCCACACTGAACAGTAACTTTACAGTATTGCACAAACCAGAAGCCGTACAGGGACGATCTCCTCTGTTTTATTCAGAAGGGAGAGGGTCTGAAGAGCCATTGATTTCAAACTTATTTTGCAAGTTTTCATTTAAATATCATAATTCCTCCCAGTAAATTGAGAAAATACATTTTTTTCCCCCCTTTGGAAATTAGTTGGGAGGCAATTTATATGCATATATCTAATACACAGTCACACAGACATATAAAAATGTGATTTGAGAGGAGAGATTGTATTACATTAATAAAAGCAAAGATAAAAAAAATCAAATAATTCAACGAAACCAGTCCCTTCAAGTTACATTGTGCAGGAGTTCAGCCAGCAAGCTGCCCTTTGGCTTTTCCTGCCAGGTCATCCTCCTGCACCCAGGGCACCTCCTGCTCCCTGTCTCAGGGATTTCTCCTTCAGCTGCCAGCCCCGGTGGCTGTTTGCACAGCCAGATGCTCTGCTCATCCTCTGCTAACGAGGCATTTCTTCTGCTCCACTGAAAAACTTTGTCTTTTGCTATTTTGGCAGGCTTCATTCCCTCCTACCTACGCCTTCTCACCCTCACCCCCTCCTCTCCTGCCAAAACACACCTTTCCTGAACCACTTTTTCTCCATTTCATTTCCATACCTCTCATGTAAAGCGATTCCAGTGTGAATCATCCAAATACCCCCGGTGCCCAAACATCAGGGAGAACCTCTGCTACATGCTCAGGGTTCTCATGTTTTACCTTTAAATTGAGTTTTGCCACAACACAAAACAATTTGTGTTGAATGTTTTCACTCAGCCTGTCAAATAACGGGAGAACTTGTTCAATTTTACACAGGACTCTCCCTGCTACACATCAAAACCCCACAAAACTACCCAAATTTTCCTCATATGTTAAATAGCAATAATCAGAAGTGACAAAGAAAGTTAATACCCAACACCACTTGTACTTGAGGGAGGCTTCAGCCTCACCCACCCTGAAATCATTGTTAAATTTGGCATCACTAACACGGCCACAGACAAGGATAAATCTTTCTTCTCATCCGCATTCAGGCGCGGTTTAGAACAGCGCTGCCTGTTCTGCACTTCTGCTTTTCTCTGCTGAGTTTGGGCAGAGAGAGGTATAAAATATGCAACACAGAACCCTGGTGCAAACTGGAGGATGTGTGGTTACTCCTGCTTTGATGGAAGGAAAAATATGTTTCTCTCATCTATTCTCCTTGGACTGCAAAGGCAGGAAAAGGGAAGTCTGTGGTGTGCCTTGGAAAGGAGAGCGCTGTCAGTCCAAGTAACTGAGTCCAATAATAAAAAAGCCATGACAAATAGTTGTAGTAGTTGATTAAAATTGTGTGACATTCCCTATGGAGCAGAAATACTTCCACAATTTTAAGGTGATCAGCATAGGGAGTTAAGTTTATGTTTTAATGGTGTAACACATCTCAAACCTCACTCAACAATCAAATTTACTAAATAACTGTTGGAAAGCCTTAAGTGTATTTTAAATAACAGCCATAGTTTTTCATACAGTATCTTTAGACCTATAGTCAAAATGACACTTGAATAATGTAGCATGTAGACAACACTCATGCTGAGGAATTTACTTTATTCTACAATTTTTTATATATAGACAAACAAAACAGATCAACTTTTTTGTATATCCTAATATTTCTTAACTTCTGTTGATAATATTTTTTTTCTATTTGGTTCAGGTGGCAATCCAAAATTAAGGCATTTACATATAAAGGGCAGTAAAGCAAAATATTAATTTTGCATTTTAACATTAATTTTATCTCAGTCATAAAACATAAAGCTATTAAATTTTAATTTAAAGGCTTCACTTATATTGAATTTTACCACTTCTTTTATTTAGAATAGACCTTCAGTACAGGAGATGTAATTTAAGTAGACCTGTAAAATGTATAGACAAAGCATCTTCTGATATATGTCCTATAGCAGGTCGATTTTACTGACATGCTTTCAAAAATTAGCTTGCCCTTGACAAGGAAATTTTTTCAAAATGCTCTTTTAGTTTTCTTTATCTTTCTATACAAGGGAAACAGGTTAACAGAAAATTAAATTGCTCAAGATTATCTAGGAACTGAGAGGTAAAGATCCAGATTGAATATGCATCTTCCAGCTCTTCAAACACCAATACCTTCCCAAGAGATCTCATCCTGTATCATATCAGTTTAAAAAACTCCCAGAAGATAAATTGCAGGCATGTCAGACAGCAGCCCTGCCTGCTGTTTTCCCTAGTTAGAAATGCAAACAAGAATTGACCTGTGCCACTTCTGATCTCAAACCAGTTATCAAGTGCATCTCCTTCAGCAGCCAGGCCAAGGGAACTCGAGTCAACGACCGTGGATAAAAGCTTTTCCGATAAACCCTCAATCCATTAAATCAAATGGCGACTTTAAATTGATGAAGATTATAATAAATTATTTCTTAATCCTGATGTATCAATCTATCATAGCTGGTGGCACAGCACAATGAGCAGCAGCACTAAAAGCTTTATGAAAGTCATCTCCTCTCCCCTCAGAGCTCAGCGCGTGGGAGAGGAGTCACAGCAGGGGACAGAGGAGGGAAAGGTCCCAACTCCTGTGTGAGGGAGAGGGAAGGACCTGAGGTTGGCATCTCGCTGTGAAAAGTGACACTGGCAAAGGTTCTCGTTCTGGCACAGAGGCTGACAGTGCTGTAGGCAGGACCAATCCCTTCCAGTTACTTTGAGGAGCATAAGGAACAGGATACTTCCTCAGTTTGGGGAATATTTACAGTTGTTAGCTATCCTGTTGTTATTAACAAGATTGAGAAGCACAAAGACCCTTTAGTCTGGTGCTGGCATGCTGGAAATTCTGCATTCTGCTCACTTATGTTTATCATACTAATTCAGGGAATGGCAAGAACAAACTCTTTTTGGAGCATGCTCACAGCTATTTCATAAGCAATGAAAAATTGAAATATCTTTTTTCAAAGCTCTTAGAATTCATAAAAAGAGGAAGTGGAAACTCTGAGAAACAATTATTTATTTATTTTTAAACCAAATTATTCTATTCCAAGCAATATACAACAAAAACATTCAGATGTGATTTGTACCCAGATTCAAACCTGTCCTTTCCTTTACTATTTTACATTTCTGCCTGATGTATTTGCCACAGGTACTCCTGGATTCAGGTGCTTACATCACCATCAGCTGGTGAAATGAGGTGTTGGTTTTGATCCATTGTGCTGGATCCTCCTTATCCGGGGCTGTTTCTCCACTGGCACAAAGGAAAGAGGGACAATGACCCCAAAAGTGCCTGAAGTGGGACAGCACGAGGTGCTACACCTATGGCCATGTCCAAGTATTCCAGGCTGAGCAACCTTCCCCTTGCTGCCTTTGTTTGGAAGGTCTAACATGTGTTGGCCAGGCTGGTGGTCTCTCCTCACACCTGTTGACTTCACTATCGTGGGAGCTTCCCAATAATTTATATTTCTCTAAGCATACACAGTTTGGCATCAAGACAGCAACAGCATTACAAACCCACCTTTCTTTCACACTGAATGTTAAGAGCTTGAAAATACCAGATGAGTTTTTCTACAATTCCTGGAGAGTTTGGTCCAGTGAATACTAAAAGACCTTTATTTTATAGCCTTTGCTTCACAGGTCAGCTGAGCTCTTTATCTACCCATCTTGTACTCTCTGAGCTGCAACATTTGAGAGCTCTAAACCCAAAAATGAACCAATGTTTGACTTGGAGTTGCATTTTACTTCAGACATTTTCTATGCACCACTGCACGCACACAAAAGACAAATCTGATGGGAATACTGCATGAAAGGGTCTTGTCACCAGGGTTTGAGACCAGTATTGAAGACTGAAGCCTTCAGATAAAACTTCAAAATTATGAAGTCTTCCTTGTACTCAGTAATTTGTATTTACACAGCCAGACAAGCATCTCATTGCATTTTATATTTCTTCTAGAAATAAATCTTGCAACATCTGTGTGAGATAGAAACTTAAATACAGTTATTTTACAGATGAGGAAACTTAAGCACAGAGAAAAGTACATGACTAAGAAATTGACATTTACTTTCAATGTCTAAAATGGACTCTCAGGCATCTAAATGATGGCTTAAGTATTCACATTCAGAAATGAGCATTTTGCTCCAATTAAAGGAAAAAAAGGAGCTGTCAGGTATAAAAATACATAAACTCCTAAAAATAACCTAACATTTTAGCTTGATTAAAAGACTTATAACTTCTACCTGGTAACTTTCCAAACAGCTACCCTGGGGGAAAGCAAGAGGTCTAAATATTAATAACAGGATTTCTGTCACTGGACCTACTATAATTATGAAGAGAAGTGATTATTTTTAGCTTAAAAGTGTGTGACTGAGATGTTTACTCATCACCTTGGCAAAGAAAGAAAAAAAAAAAGAACTTCAATTCACAAATAAAAGCACAGTAAGACAGTTAACAACTGCTATTGCCAACAGTTGGTCCATGTCAGGATGAAAAATATAGGTCTCATAGCTACTAAAGAAAATTTTTTGTAATTTTCTACAGCAGAACATTCCTAAATAATTTTCTTAGATAAGAGGGATCTTTATGTTTTCCCTAGGGCATGCATTTCATTTTGATTTTTTTTTTTTTTCCTTCAAATCTTGGTCATGCCACCTTCACCCACCTGCCACTTCCCAAACCTCTTTTCTTCTCCTTGAGCACAGAAGTTGGCCCAGACAATGCAGCAATCATTCAAATCACATCTCCAGCACACACGCTGGATCTGCTGCTGCTCGCACTGCTTCTATCCCTTGCAATAAATTTTAATCAGATACTTTGTACCCTGTTGTACTCTTGTCTGAAACCATCCAAAGTGCTGTTGTTGCTAAGGAAACCACTTCCTGTTATCCTCACACTCATCTCCACTGCCTCCTTCCCTCCCTTTCCCTCTCCCCACGTTTTCCTTGGCTCCAAGGGGCAGCCCTGGCACCACTGAGCCATTTACCCTTCACACCCTGGGGTGCAAACTCACTTGAAGCACATAAGAAATCCCTGCAACCAGAATTGGTGGTATTAAAGTATGACCATCCCTGCACAGGCCCATTATATTTAATTAGTCCCTGCACAGCAGGAAACAAGCCAATCCCAATAGCTGCAACAGTGAGGAGAAGCTTTAACCCACTGTGAAAAAAGGCAAAAATTCAACTCTGGGCTCTTCTAGCAGGAGACAAAAGAAGAAATGCGTGGAATGGAATACCTGGGCTGGATAAGCAAGTCTTTGGGTATTTTTCCTAAGGAATGAAGTTTCAGACCCCTTCACTCTCCTCTGCAGAGCCCTCCCACCATAAGAACCCCACTACAGGAAGAGTCCTTTACCTCTTACAGAGAAACCAAGTCCCCTGAGCCATTTGACTGCAGAATTAATTTCTGACCCTCTGCTTCCTTCCAGGCTCCTGATGTTTCAATCACCAGGAAGGATGCTCGTGTTTAGTGTTATACCTTCTCAAAGCATCACGTCAAGAGCATGGTTCCATCGCCACAAGCATGAGGGAAAAATAAGGAAAGGGGAAATTTGGCTTTTGCCATGACCCCCCTGCATGCCCAGAAGCAGAAGGCAGAGCCAAGCCAGGCTGTTAACTCAAAGAGGCACAGGGGAAGCACAGTAAGGAAACAAAGTCAACAACCATTAGAGTGCTTTCTTCTACAGGAATGGATAAAGCAGCATTTGAATGGTATTTCAAGTATTATTTGGTAGGAGTTTTTTAGGGAAAAGGAAATTCATTCAACATACACAATTCCCTAATGGAAAGACCCCTTTTACTGTATATTGTGGCTGTCAGTAATGGGAATTTTGACATATTTTCCCTGTTTCTACACTCATTACCCTTCTCTCCACCTTGCTTTTTACCACACTCAGCTCTGTACAGGGGGGGTGTAAAAGAGGCAAAAGGCAAAATTCAGAGCTAAAGAGCAAACAACTTCTAATACTATAGAGCTTTCTCTGTGTTTTTGCTTTCCCCATCTAAGCCTCCCTGCCATTAGTATTGAGTGTGAGGAACCTGCTGGGTCTGTTGCGGTTGTCCTATTGACTTTCTCTGGATGAATAAGTTCCTGTCAAGAGCAGCACTAAATATCCACTTTAGAAAAGCACTTTTAGCCATAAAGAGCACATTTTCCTTTCCTTTCTAGAGCCAGAGCCAGTGCTGCAAAGCACAATGAAATTGCAGTCTTTGGAGACAGATATAATTATAAGTAAATACTTCACAGGCATTAATTAGCAACATTTTTTTCACCTGTGGTTTGCATAGGGCGTCAAACATCCCTCAGCAGAATTTGCTGCTGCTCCCATACTTGCTACCAACACTTCACAAGTAATAATTGCACCAACCCCTTGTACTGTACCAAGCTTCAGGTCCTTGAATAATATAAATATAAAACCTTAGTTGTGAACTTTTAAAAAAAAAAAATTAGTCAAAAACTGCTAAGATACTGATCCTGGATCAACTGCATCTTCTACAGAAATGGATAAAAAGCATTTTTACTTTTTTTAACTTATTTTTACTTGTTTTTACCTTTTTTTTTTAATTTAAGTTCATCAACATGCAGCTTCTTAATACGTTCTTGTGGTCAGAAGCTGAATCAGGGATAGGCCCCTTGCCAAAAAAATTCACAAAATTCTAGAATGCTTATTTGGAGTTTCAGCTAATTATCTGAAAAGAAAAAATCATTGAGAGGAACGAAGCAATGCTCATCTGCATTCAGTATCAGTGCCATAAGATCAAGGTTAAAGAAAAAACTGTACAGAAACAGGAAAGCAGAAGAGACAAAAATAAAGGCCAGTGTATTGGTCCACAGCCTTGCAGAACAGCAGAGCAAATGCTCAGTGAGGAACACAAGCCATGGGTCTGTGTTTGCCAGCAAAGAGAACAGCCAATTTCTTTGGGCTGTGCATGTCCAAAGGCTATGCAGTTTTAAATCAAAGGCTGCTGCTCTCACACACTTAGACAATACATTACTGATATAATACAGTAAAGGGCCTTAAAGAATTCCTTAAATTATTTTTCATACAATAGATTTCAGAATTCTTGATCCACTTGGCAGAGTTCTGCCCTTTCCTTTAGGCATAACTCATAAAAGAAGTTGTTCCCTTTCTTTGTTGGGGTGATACTCAGAGTTAGGGTTCCTATGCTGAATACAGGATGGAAATCCCACAGAGAAGCTCATGTATATATTGTTAAACTATTACAGAGGCTTTATTCTGGAGAATATTATCGTCAAAAAAACTAAATGCTATAGAAAGTTCAGAGGCAGGTGGGAGGGAAACATCAACATATTCATCTGAAAACTAAGCTAAATGTTAGAAAGACTGGATTTGGTTTGCATAAGCCTCAGAAGATGTGCCACCAGCATGGCCCTGGAGCAGCCTTGGGAAATGCTGGCTGTGAACACAAACTGGTGGAAAAACAACACAGCCACTTATGGCTGTGACTCAGCATCATGAGTGTCTCCTGACACACAGTCTGCTGCCACTGCGTGCTCCAAGGGCTCCTTCAATCAAGAGGCAGAACCTGTATTTTCATTCCCAAACACCTCCAGATTTGCTTAGGAGGGCCTAGATCACCTCGGCCCTTAGCTGGGCAGAAGGAAACATCCACATAACCACCCTCAGATTTCCATCTGAGGTGCAGAGCTCACTGTTAGAACATATGAATATGCAGTCAGGAGCTGTCAAAAAATCGTGCAGCTATTCACTGGAACAAACAAGAGAGGAGAAATGTCTTAATATCAGAGCTGGCTTGACATTTCCCAGCATAACTGGATCTGGCTGTGGCCTGCAAGAAATCAATTCACAGAGAAGCCACAAATATCAGCTAATGCCTCGGTTCATAAACTTTTATCCATGCTGGTATGAAAGTCCTATTAAAGTAAATAGGGCGAGAGCCTCAGGCTCAGGTTGAGGGCCCAGAGCAGGTAAGAAGTCAAGCAGGCTCTTTGAAAGCTCCCTGGGGAAAACACCAGGGATATCACTTGGAAAACAGCCCTGGAATTTTTTCCTTCATATACATCGCTCCCATTTTACCTATCCTGGACAGCCTGAACTAGAGATTGCTTAGTGCCTTAATTTTGGTAAAGGTCATATAAATATTGATCACTACTGGAAAAATTCAAAAAAAAAACCCTTTAAAACTGACACCTTTTGTTTGGGGCCAATTAATTTTTATTCCCATATTTTGAAATGAAAAGTTCCCGATTCCACCCAATTAACAAATAATTTTGAGTATTGTGAATAAGAAGCTTTTACAGGACTAGGTAAATCACTGGAAGATTTTTTAGGACTGCAGTTCACTCCTATAGATCTGTTATTTTTGACAAGAGGGAAGAAAGGTTAGAGTAGTGTACAGCATAAATAATTTTCAACTAATGACCTAAGACTTCAGGGTCAGGTCTTTCGGGGGTTTATTATCAATCTCTTGACTTCAACTGACTTGTGGTTTCATTTGTGGGAATTTTTTTAAAGCAAATAAGGAGGTCTTTCTCCTTTTAGAAAAACATTGTTAGTTGTAGCTATTTTCTCAGGTTTTCACAGATTAAGGCCTTGATGATGGTTTTCCTGAATGCATGGCATGTTTCTGAAGAAGAGAAGGGCTTGAGAGTTAACAATTAACACTAATTGGGTCTACAGTGTGTATTATCCTTAGAGGACAAACATTTAGTGAAGACACACTAAATAGAACAGTTCTTGCAGTAATTAATATTTCAGAAATCTATGGAAGTAAATCGTCAATAAAGAGGCAGAATTGCAACTTGAATTTCCAGGTTTCTGCTCTAAAACTAAGCAAGGTCAAGGATAGGATCAATTTCTTCAGTACAGGTTTTGGTCACAGTGACTGTTCAAATTTAATATTATTATAATGGCCATAAAAACAAATAGGAAGAGAAGAGGTGTGAGAAGAAAAAGGAAGAGCATTTTTGTCATCTGAATGGGAAAAAAAAAATCAAGATCCACTGAAGTTTTCTCCATAGAATTGTAGGATGGGTTGGAAGGGACCTCAAAAGATCACCCAGCTCCAAACCCCCTGCCATGGGCAGGGATTTTATCAGTAAGTTGGTTTTAATATCCAGACAGTTCTTTATCAACAGTGCAAACATGACCTGCAGAACCTTACAGCAGGTGCTAAACATCTAAACACAAAGACAGTATTTCTGTATACTAATCAAAAAAAATCTGGTACTTTTGGTACACTTTTAAAGATAAAGCCTATTAAAAATAGACTTTTTCAGAAAGAGGTCTGATTTTCTGTCAGGTGCCCTTTACTCACGAACACGTAAAAGCAACTCTCATTTAGGTGAAAACATGAATAACCGCTTAAAGTACACAGTGGGAGAACTTTTTTCTCTTTTTTTTTTTTTTTTTTTTTTTTTAAATATGCAGAGAAGTTAAGATATTTCTATTTAGAAATTGTTCCCTACCGATTTTGGGAAATTCAGACTTCTGTGATGGCTGAAATGACCACGTGGTTTGCCAGCCTGACTTTGGTGTCTTCTTTCTCTCAGGTGGAAGGAGGTAGCTGAACAAAACCCTTCCACTCTGGAGACAGAGTTTGGAGCTGATTAGTCAGCCACACACTTAAGTCTATTAATACATAGCACTATTGCCATGGTAGCAGGTTAAAGTTAGAAGTAACTAGATTTGAATAATTTAAATACGCTAAAAATACCAACTTCTGGGCTTAAGTGGTTCTATTTGTCACCTATAATGACAATTGCCACCTATGCTAGAAAGTCTCCTTGGAAAGCTTAGGCTCAGCATGTGCAGAAGTTTCTCATCTATGTGATCATTCTCCAAAATCTGTGTCATAGTTCCATCTGCTGACACCAAAACCAAGAGTTTTGTTTCTCAGATATAGTGAATACAGGCAGCTTGATTTCTGTCATACACCAATAAACAGATAACTGGAAGAAGGTTGAATTTAATTAGTTTGATTTGGTATGACCCAGGTAAGTTGGTCTCCATATGAATCCAACTACAACTTCACAAGTTTCCCTTTTCCCATTCTCTTACATCTACAGAGACCACAGAAAAAGATTGCAATAAATTTAGAATTTAAGGAGGAGTTTTGAAGTGCACATGTAAGACAAAACCTACAAAAGATGCAAAGAATACTAAACTATATTGTCCTACCACCTAAAAATATTGACCATGCTTGGGAAAAGAAAACAACCCAAATCCAAACCAACCAACCAGTCCAGAACACAGCAAACCAAACCATAAAAATTAACGCTGGGTTTCAGAACAGTGGTGAAAAAAGTTATCTCCCCTACATCAGTTTACAGACTGCAACCCAAATGTAAGATAAAATTTCTTCTGTTTCTAAGAATTTCTGACTTGGTGCTCCAGACTCACTAAATTGATGCAGAGTCAGTTCCAATCAATCCAACCTACTCACCTAAGTAAAATCCTGCAGGTGCATTGCTGCTTCCAGGACTGGATGTTTGACAGCAATGGCAAAGACACAGAGCTCAAAGGTAAAAACAAAAACAAAAAAAAATTCAAAACCAGTTTCTCTCTGTATTTAGCACAGATACCATGCTTCAAATCTTAGCTTGTCGTGTTCATTTCTTAATTAAAAAAAAAAATGAACAGGCAACATTGAACATATTTCTATTTCACCTTTTAATATGCAAATTGTAGATACAGGTCTACTGGTAGCAGCCTACTGAAGGATGTGGCTGGATGCCACGCAGGTGCAAGGAGGAAAGAATTTTAACACCAAGAAATTACAACTACAAATTTACCTATCAGTAACTCAGCTGGGAAGCTGATCTAGTGGACACTGAAGATTTTGAGTGAGAAGAAAAATGCAGAATACAGGAGAATATACAGTTAGCTCTATGGTTTAATATGATTTGGGAATGGAGTAGCTTTTTCACCTTCTAGGGGATTTAAAAAACCCACATTTTTTCTTATTTCTATACCAAGTCTATAGAAATGAATTTTTGTGGGGGTTTTTTGGGGTTTTTTTACTTCTTTTTTTGGTGATTTTCTTTTTTTTTCTTTTTTGTTTTTTACAGTGTTCCCCCTTCCCCATCCATCTGGTCCAACATTTTCCTACTGGTGAGACCACAAGGCCCTGGATCCTCAAGGGTCTGATTATCCACATCTGGGTGCAGCTGTGTCCACATGTTTGTCCAGACCCTCGGGGGCAGAGCAGCCCAGTTCTGGTGGGATATCAGGAAGGCCTGGCCCATGATGAAATGCCTCTGCCCAGCTGCCCACAGTGCAGATGTGGGTGGCAGCAGCAGAACTGAGGCCCTGGCAGGTACAGACCCTGCCTGGGCAAGCACTGAATTTTCCTAAAATGATGTTACCACCCACAGGAACAGGAGGCTAATTGGGAAGCAGGGCTGCAGCTAGGAGCTTCCAGGAGGGATTTCAAAGATAAAGAAGGGCCAGCTAGGCTTACAGAACAAGCCAATACTGATAGCTGTGTGAAATGCAGATGCAGGCAGCCAGAAATGTTTTAAACCCGAGCCGTTGTTGTGACCGTGGATTCACTGTTTCATTTGCTGCCCCCATTAGATTGCCACTCTGAGTTTCTGTGTTGGGTTATGCTGTGCTGGGCCAGCCTTCTCCTGGGATCATTACAAATATCTCAATTTAGTTTTCCAATAAAAATAGGAAAGTTGCAATTTAGAGGCACAGCTGCACTTATGGAAATAGCTCTGTCTCTGCTGGTGAGGGCTGTGAGGTGGAGAAGGAAGGGGAGAGGAACAGCTGCAGCACAGAGGAGCTGGCTGGGGACAGACACAGAAAAGGCAAGGAAGGACAAGGAGGCTTCACATCAGGAGAAGCACCCAAGAGAAGCTGAGGTGATGCACATCAGCACAGGCTTTATTTCACTCTGTTCCTATTTCATATTTTAAGGAATTAAGAAACCTTGTTTGAATCGGAGACTTCACCCCCCTGTTCCATCCTGCTTTTTGACCTGTTCATGGTCCTCCATAAATAAATAGTATAATAACACATAACCAACAGCCAGAGTGTCTTATAAAACAAGCAATACAAAGACATCTCCCCACTGCACAGAGCAATCATAAAGGTGAGCATCTCACTGAAGTGGTGCCACCCTTGCTGAACTCATGGGACAGCCTTTCATACTCTGGGTATGTTCACCCACCTGTCACTCACGTTTCTCATACAATTTAATTATCTAAAATGATGATTCTTTGCATATATCAGTGGGGAAGTATGACCAAGCTGTAGATGAACTTGCCCTTCAAAACAGATTTTGAAGGTCGCCATTAGAAGTCTCAGCTTCCACAGTTTGAATTGGCACACCTAGGACTTTTGGCTTTTTTTTTTCTCACAATCAGGAAAACAAAGGAATGAGAATAAGAACAGTTAGCTAAAAAACCTGAAGGCAGAAGATGTAAAGATTCACAGAACAATTATGCTCATAATTCCAAAGGAACAGAAAAAGGAAAAACAACATTAAAAGAAAATGTCAGCAAATGTGGAGAAATTGTCAAGGCAGTCTGTGGAACTGAAACAAAACAAAAATCTCTCAAATTTGGGACAGCTGTTGTTAAAGGACACACAGCTTATTAAGGGTACAATATCAAATTATCCTGATGCAGGGAAAACAGCAGAAATAGAGAACCCAGACTTCTAACAACCCAGATAGTCAGAAAGGAATTGTTTTTAAAGTTGAGTTGTGCTGAAAGTGGATGTATAATTAAGGACAAGTGTAAATGAATAGTACAAGTATGTAGGCATAGAATTGAAAAGACAGAGGCACAATGCAAGTTATCATCAGCTATTAACAAAAATGAAAGCAGGAAAACAGTTCTAGAAATGCAACATCCATAACAGAAGATAAAGAGCAAACACATTCCCTTATTTTAGTTATAATAATGGCAAATGCAGGAAAACTCAAGTAGCCAAAACCTGCCTTCAGTTTTCACTAAGAGTAATTACAGCCAGATACTAAAACAATTAATTTTTACTGGGACTCAAAGGCATAGGACAGGAATATGAAAAGGAACGGTTGAAGAATATTTAAGTCAGACACATTCGAGTTCTAAAGACAAATGAAATGAGCTGTAAAGTACTCAAGGAATTAACTTGAGCCGTCTAAGAACCATTAGCAATTATCTTTGAGAATTCAGAGGGCAGGGAAGTCCTGAGGGACTGGGGAAGGGCAGAGAGAGCACCAGCACTGCAAAGAGAAGACAGAAAGAAGGTCCAAGGATTTCAAGATCAGACAACCTTGCTTTTGTATTTGGGAGTGCATTAGAACTGTGCTTAAAATGAGGAGACAAAAATGTGAACATTTAATGTGTGAATGTCTCGAGAGCAGATTAACCCTGTCACCAAAGAGAGGCACTGCTGACACTGATGAGCACGTGGGGAGCTGCAGATGCAGGCTGGTAAGGCTATTGATAGCAAGATCAACTCTCAGAAGTTTCATAAGTAAACTCAGAAAGGAAGGCCCAAGAGAAGTTCTTGTGAAGCATGTAGACACTTGGTTTAAAAACAGCACTCAAAGCTTTTACCTTTGACCAGACCTAAAAGGGCAAGATGCTGCCAGGGATCTTCCAGGGAAGCTCTGTCCTGGACTTTGTTCTGCATCCTTCTTCTGGCTTTGGCTGGGGTAGGATTAATGTTCTGGGATGGAGCTGCTGGAAACAGTGAGAAGTGGTGAAGGAATTCCTTGATTTGCTTTGCTTGCATTAACAGCTTTTGCTTTACCTATTAAAATTTTATCTCAACCCACAAGGTTCTCACTTCTCCAATTCTTTGCCCATCCTACTGTGGGGAAAGTGAGTGGCTGTGCAGGGCTTGGCTGCCAGCTGGGGCTAAGCCACAGCAGTTCTTTAGCAAGAGATGCATGTTTTGACAAATACAGCTGTTTGTGTGGTCCCAAAGTAGCAAACAGATAATAGAGTAGCATTTTGCTAGAGGACTGGGAACAGTTATTTTAAGTTGGAGACATTTCTGGAAAGGTTGTCTTCCATGAAATGCAGTATGTAGTTATTGTGCTCAGCAAGTCTGAGGTTACCTCCTGCTTCTGAAAGGAATCCTGCAGCAGAGCCAGGCACTCAAGTGACAGTGCTGAAGACAGATATAAGGAGATGAGGATTTATCAGCTGAGATAAGGGGCTTTGGCTTCCTCATTAGTTACAGTCACTGTGGTTGAGCAACTGCATTGCCTCCTCCTCCTCCACACCAGGGGGGACAAAGCAAGCTACAAATTGCTGGCAATGCTGCATTTATCATCAGCTCCAATTCACTCCCAAGCTAAGCACCAGCACTGCAGTTGTATTTATAACTCATTCGGGGGGGGGGGAATAAAAATATTAATAGCCATAACAAAGAAACAGCCATTTTGATGCAGTTTGATCAAACCCTGTTTCCAACTTTAGGAATATGAGAAGCTTAGAGTCTCCACAATCACAGAACAACACTACCAATCAGGAATATTTTTCTTGAGAATCAGCCAAGCATAAGGTACAGGCAGAGCAGGTGGGGGGCACTCATTTAATACAGCAATATCACTCTTGGTACTCAAAGCACATCTTGCTCAAGACTATGGAATCAGAAAATATTTTTATCCTTTTTGTAAGGTTTCCTTCAGAGTCTCCTGCAGAAACAGGTAAAGGACACACTTTCTCTCATGAAATCAAAATACCTCTTGAAGGTGCTGCCTTCAAACCTTAAACAAGTTTGAAAGTCACAACAACAAAAGACCAACGAGTCACAGTAACAGAATACAGCACAGGAAACAAACTCCACAACTGTCTTTTCCTGGAGGAAAAATAACTCTGAGATTGGCCCTTTTGTAAAAGGAAAAAAAAACCACAAAACCAAAAACCTACTGATGAACCTTAAAGGCCCCAGTGTTAGATATTGTAGAATAATAGAAGGATAAAGGGTTGGAAGGGGCCATAAAGCTCACCCAGTCCCACCCCTGCCATGGCAGGAACACCTTCCTCTATCCCAGGTTGCTCCAACCTGGCCTTGGACACTTCCAGGGATGGGGCAGCCACAGCTTCTCTGGTCACCCTCTGCCAGGGCCTCCCCACCCTCACAGGGAAGAATTTCTCCATGATACCAAACCTAAATTTTCCCTCTTACAATTTGTATCCACTACACGTCCTGTCACTGCAATTTCTGATATATTTTTCCTAGCATGTCCAGTGTTAAACTGTACACCTCTTCCCCCTTCCAAGGGGTTCATAGATATTTTAATGCATAATATGGCTTGACCCAGAAGAATGTTAATTCAAGGAATACCTTGACAGCAGAACTGAAGATAAAGCTAAGGACAATACAGCAAATTTAAATTGTTGATATGATAGTTGCATATTCATGGAACCAAAGAGTTGCTGAGGTTTCCATATTGAGCTAAATTGGATTCACATAGAGGGACATGAACAGTATGAAAGGAGTTCTTCCTCAGCACAGCTCTTCCACATGCTTCAGATCTAAGCCTGAGGACCAGGACTGAAGCAGCAGCACAACCAGCTTAAAAAAAAAAAAAAAAAAAGGAAGAATGGATAAGATTAAGGCTATTGCTTTTCTCCCTGCAGATTCCTCAGCAAGCCAGTATGGGTACATGCACATGATATTTGGAAAGAAAACAGCAAGGGGGCAAATGGGCTTGTGCTTCTTTCCTTCTCTGAAAGTATTTTCTGAAAATTCTTTTCGTGTGGAATTAAGATTAGCCTTCCTAAGGATGTTTAGCAGGAATGCTCTTGTCTTAAGGAGATTGGCAGGTTGAGAAGTTACACTGTAGCAAGATGTATTTTCTACAAACTCATGGAACCTCTGACGGCTGAAAAATCATTAAGTGTTTACCTAAAATGCTCTTTTTCTGTCATCAGTGTTACTCCCTGCACCAACTATTCAGTCACTACAGAGTAGTTCAGCTCTAATTGAGACCAAACTTCTGATGTAAGATAGAAGCAGAGTTCTCCCCTAGTCCTGCACAAATATTGCAACCCTAACACAAAGCATCAAGCCAGGTCACCATTCCTTTTTGTCCAAGTAATAAAGTGTTTCAAAGCCATGTCCCCCAGGCATTGTGTCCACAGACACACATGCACAGATCCCACTGTGACCAAGACTTCAAACTGCAAGACACCATTAAAACATATATTTTTCCTTCTAAGTCCATTTATAATTCCCATCAACACTTAGGGGAGCTGTGCAAACCCATTAAGAAAGAGATGAATATACTTCCCTCCTGAGCACAGCCTTGAATTACAAACCAAGAGCAGCTACAGAGGTCTGACACCTAAAAGTAAACCTTGAAAACCTCTATTTCTTGCAGAGATGCATCTTCTGCTCTCACTCCAGCAGTGCTACAGTGCAGTGTGCTCTGCTCACCTCTGCTGCCATCGTGGTGCAGATACACATTCTGTGGTCAAAGTTTAGAAGTGCTAATGATATTTAAAATCCATTTCCAGATCAGCTCTATCTGTATCTCTTTACTTGACTAAAAAAGAAAAAAAAATTTCTTCAATACTCACTTATTTTTCTATAGAAAATCCCTGCTGACACATATTCAGGACCAGAATTCTACAGTAAGTTTCCAGGCTGTTTTGTTGTTCATTTCAAAACTGCTTTCCTGCTTTCTTTTACAAACAAGAGTCATAACAAATCATATTTTGGAAAACAGGAAAATAAAAGTCAGCTGATTATGCCCCATATCCTCCTGCCCTGGAGGCAGACAGGAGCTCTCTCTTTTCATAGATAAAAAGCTGGTTTTGAAAGCACTTTTTGGTGGCCTTTCTCACCTCCAAGATTACAGATGTCTCACCAAGGCCAGGTTTGTTTCTTCAAACAAACCTTTACACTCCAGTGATGCTGAACTCCTGCTGCAGCACAGCTGTGGGCACTCAGTGGGACTGTCAATTTGTCCCTCACAGGTGAGATGGGAACACACACACATTATTCGATAAGGATGTCCAGAATTATATTAAGTTTATATGTGTGAGAAATTAAATTATAAAAAACCCCAGCTCCTCATGTGTCTTTACAGTTGCAATGAACTAAATTCTATCAGTGGTCTCCTGCGTAATTTCCTTGCATAGACAAGCATAAATTAGAGCAAAATAATAATTAGTTATAATTTGCCTTATTTAAGGAAAATGTATTTTCCTGGACTAGGTGTAGAGAAACCCTGTGTTACTTACCCACTGACTGATCTGCCCATGTTGTTTGCCTCTGTACCTTATTTCTGTACTGGTAAGAAGAGGGTGATTTCTGATTTGAGTATTGCCTCATCAGTTTGCCTTAAAGACAGCTGAACACACATAACTTCATAAGAATTTTCAAAATGCTGAAGACAATCTCCTATTCCCCATCAGTGAAGCTTCCCACTTGTACCACTACAATCTGGTCTAACAACTAACCTCTAAAATTCCCAACACACTGCAACTCCTTTAATTCTCAACACTTCACTGTCATTTACAGACAACTTGTGCAATTGTTCCTCTGCACAAAGCATGTTTTCCTACAGGTAGATGATGATATAATACACCCCAGTGGTGATGGAGCTCTTGCAGAAATCAGAGAGGTTTGTGTCAGTCAAGTGACCCCAGGGAGCATTTTGTTACTCAGCTGCCATGAGGATGGCTCATGGCTGTGTCTGTCCTTTTGAAAAATAGATTCTTCAGATTCATCTGAGATTCCTGGACAGGAGTGCCCAGAAATCCTTCACTTATTCTCCACTGTACACAAATCAACCCCTCAGCACATGCTCGCTGCCACTGAGGAGTGTCCAGCCTCCTGCTTGCCTGCTTCAAAATTGATTTTTACCTCTTGGAAAATTTAAAAGCCCCAACAGAACAGAATTTATGACACAGTTGCACCACAGACGCATTGGACAAGCTGCCCACGAAGCACCACACATCTGAGCACATGATTCTAGTGAGTCTGCCTTGCTTTTGCCACCAATGGATGCAGCTGTGCTGGTTTGGTGATGCTTTTGTATTTCATCCTAAATTATGTCAATGTACTCACTTGCTAAAGGAAGAAGTGCTACCACAGGTGACTGCTGGAGACAGCAAGCTGAATGTAGGTGTTTCTTTTCCATTGGAAAAAAAAATCTTCAAACACAGAAAAGCTGTGCTGGGGTTTCAAGTTTTCTCATCAGAATTCAACACCACTCTAACACCTCTAGGGTGAACAAACACCATACAGGAAAGAGAGCCTTAGTGAAGAAACAAGCAAAGTAAAGTGTTTTAAACACTGTGCTTGATTCACCTTCCTTTTTCCTCAGGCATCCTTGCCTTCCCCCTCAGCCCCCACTCACCCTGAGAGGTCCCTGCCCTGTGGCTCCTCTGGAGCAGGTAAGCCACATCTGCCCACAGCTGTGTGTGTCAGAGCCCACCAGGCTCACATTGTATTTGCAGGCTTACGGCACCACAAGTGGCTTTTTCAGGGGGCAGTGGCAAAGGCTGAAGCTTGCTGAAGCCTCAGGGAATCAAAGGAGGAACAAAGCTTACTGAAACAGTTCCTAGTAGCAGCAGCAGACTGAAAATCAGCCTGTTTGTTGCTCTGCTTGGGTTGATGAACCTCCAGAGTGTGCATAACATCAGAAGAGAACAGCTTTCCTGTCAGCTCTCAGTTCAACTTTTAGACATTCCTGATGGTTTAAGGCTGCACTTTGTTCTAAACCGTCAATCCATGGTAATGGGCTAAGCAGGTGATTCCTCTAATAGATTACACAGCAAAGCTCGGTGCAGAACTGAAACAGCATGGGTATTAAATGGCTCTTTAGCAAGGAAAAATGATTAGTCATTGCAAATTCTAAGTTCTGATTTCACATAAAAGGTCAATGTTTAAAAAAAAAAATAGTTCCAGCTTCATTGAAATACTGTTTTGACAGACTTGATAGAGGGCTTGGGGGGATCAAGGATCCAAAGGAGACTGAGCCTGGTGTCAGGTGCAAAACCCACTGCATTTAATGGCTGAAAAAAGAGCTCAGTTTTCACCCACCTTATGCCTCACCTGGCCACTTCCACCAGTGAAATGCAAAAAAAATTACTGTGTAAGGACTGAAAGTCCACACCTACAGAGAATTTGCTTTGCCCACCTGTAATCCTGCAGCAGAGCCAGGGTTGCCCACTCAACATCATGTAATTCATAAGGTGCTCTAGGGGAGCTTAAAGACAAAGTGGACTAATTGAGAAGGCACAGAGGAAGCAAAAAAACCAGGGGAAATAAAAATAAGAACAAATGTGGCTGGATATAATCTGTAAAATGGACAAGACTGAATATCTGACAAGCCTTCATTCAATAAATCTAAATACAACGACTATCCCAACGTCCATACAACACATAGGGCAGTAACAAATATTTCACACCTTAATGTTATTTAATAGAGACTATTGTTCAAGGCAGAGAGAACAGTCAGGGTCATGATGGGCAGATTTCAATGTTTTTGTTTAAAGAGGCCATGAAATAACAAAGTATATACAAGTATATACAAGCACTTTCACAGTCTGGAGGACAGAAGGAAATAAGCAACAAAGTTGAGGAAATTTCCTCACTCAATAGCCTGAAGCTCAGCATGTTGTTGTTTCAGGGTTCTTTTTGATTTTATTTTTTAATACAGGTAGCAGAAACCAACAATGTCATCCAAAATACAACCTCAGTCTGACAGTGCCTTGGCACACTGAATGTATTTAATGTTGTCATTAAATTCCTTATGTTAGTGAAAGACAGATAAGTAACTGTAACCACTAGAATGCTGTAGAAATATAAGTGTATTTTTCACTACAGAACACAAGGAAAAGGAAACTGAAGGAATTCTGTAAACTGCCCACTGCTAAAAAGAAAAAAGTCTCCGAAATTCTCTTCAGTCAGACAGAAAGAGGAAAAAAGGAGACAAGACTTGGACACACACTGATCATGCCAGGAAAATGAGCAAAATAGGTTGATTTGCGTACAAATGCTGAAGAATGAGCAACATCATCCTTGAAACAGAGCAAACAGAGACCCCATTTTGCTGTAGGAAGATCTGGTACAGCCAACAAAGGAAAACTTGCATTTAAGGACAATTTCCACCTAAATGAATATTTACTCTAAGGAAGTATCAACACATTTGAGGACCAATAAGTTTGAGAGATACTGAAATGCAGCTCAAAAGAGGACTTGGTTTGGTAAGTGCTTGAGATCGTGTTCATTGCTGTTAAACTTGGGTGGAAGAAGAGCAAACCAAACTCCTTCATCTGGGGTAATTTAGGAGCAAGTGTAAGCCAGGCACTTAAGGAGTGCTGTAAAACAACTTTTCCAAACACCTCCAGAGATCAGAAATCAGTTCAGGGAGTTTTTTGGTGTTTTGTTTAGGGTTTGTTTTGATTTCTTCCTTGAAATGGGAGTCTAAAATTTAAAGTATCATGAACTCTACACGTTATAATAAAAAAAAAAAACAAACAAACAACCCACAACAAAAAAAACCAACCAAAACAAAAACCTGAAACAGGGTCTAGAGGAACAAGGATGACTTGTCCACCACAACACAACTTCCAGACTTGATGCTTCAGAAAGGAAAAGTCACCACACCTTTTCACAGACAAAGGACTGCGGAGATGATTGTTCCTGCAGCTTCAGAGACCTTTCCTCACAGCTGTCAGAGCAGGGAATGCCCTCTGGGGAGGAGAAATCTCTTCTGTCCAAGTGTTTTTCCTGCCACACCCTTGCATGCCATGCAGCCCCCTGAATGCTGGCTCTGGGAAACACAACCTGCAGATCCATATTCATGTTTTACCTGAGCTCACTAAATTGTGACTAATGACTCCAACACGACACTGCAGATCTTAAGCCCTGAACAAAATGAGAAAATCCTCACTTTACTAGTCCAGCCAATATATTTCAGGCTCGTGCATAATCAGTGCTTTACCTGGCAGTTGCCCAGGAGCCCTCTCAGAAAAGCCATTCATTTCCCAACTCTCCTCCACAACCACCAGTTAAAAAGGGAAATTTCAAACTGAGAAATCATCAGCATAGGTTTTTATGATTTTTTTTTAAAGCGTATTTACCTTCTCTCATAAAACAGATAATATCTTGTTAAAAATAGCCTAAAATTATGGCCAACACTGCTCTTAAGTTTTCAGGAATCTGGCAAAAGTCAAAGGGAGAAACACTTGGCAAAAGGAGAAAGGTAAGAAGTCATTTTTACATTTTCCCTAACATGGGGTGGGTGGAAGTGTTATAGACCTTATGCATTGGAATCTATACACTTGGTTCTCTCTCTTACAGATCTCAGCTACACTGGAACAGTCACTCACATCACAGATTTTGATACTGATTTTCCACTAAAGCCTCAAGGGGCTGTCAAAGAATTGTTTATGTTTTGTACTACTTGAGTTCAAGACTCATCATCCAGCCCACCATCTCACCATCAACCTGGGACAAAAGAGTGCCTAAAGAAACAAGACACATCAATTTTGAACTTTAACATGAATATCATTTTCACCAAGCAATAAATAAGAATATCAAATTTAGCCTGCTACCGCCTAGAATTTCCTGAGAAAAATATCCACAGAGACTCAATCTCTGTGAGGAGACTCAATCTCAATCTCTCAAGCTTGGGCACCTCATGGAAGTTCTTTGGGGATCTTCCTTCAGGTCTTGCCCTGTGATGTTTAACATCAACACAGCTCTCAGTGGGAAAAAATTCATAGCCTTTGATGGCATTTCACACGTGTAGGTTGCTGTGCCCTGTTAGAGCTTGTGTATTCCCTCAGTCAGAGGTTGGGAGGCACAAACATTCCCTATGGCTAAGTGCTTGTAATTAAACACAGTGCTGAAGAAGCTAATTAGAAAAATGTTTTGATGATAGCTGTGTAATACTTAATAACCTTCGTAGCAGAACAGCTGTGCAGAAAAATCTGAATTTGTGCACGTTTTTAGGAGTGTTATATCGATACTGTGCTGACATGACTGCAGACACGAAGGAGCAGGAGAGAGGCATCAGCTTGGGTGGCTTTTGGGCTGTTCAGAAGAACAAGACATCACCTTACCTGCCCCCAAGGGAACCCTGCTCTGCTTCACTGCTTTCTGTAAGCACAAGGACTATTTTAAATGGATATATAACCTTATGGTAAGCTCAGGTTTGTGCATTTTGGGTGCAAAAGTTGCATTCAGGCATATCCAGGCCAAAAATTGGATTACCATCCCCTGGTAAGGAGCTTTCCTTTCATGGCAGAAGTGTTTTTGGTTACATATATACACATATATATATTTATTTATATACACAGACTTATGCACTTTCTCCCCTTTGCTCTATATGGGATCTCAATTAAATATTAGGAATATTTGGATTCCACTCTGGTGTCAGCTCTGAGGAACCTGATGTAGTGGAAGGTATTCCTGCCCAGGGCAAAGTGGTTTGAAAAAGATTTTCTGTAGGGTCCTTCCAACTCCTCTGTGATTCTATGAATGAAGAAGCAGAGTTCACAGCACTACAGATATGGACCATTGTTGGACCAGCTCCTATTCCCCATATTCAGACATTTCCTCTTGTTCCAAGTGCTCACCCCCCACCTGTTCCTTGGACTCTGCATCTCACTGAGCTCATGAAAAAAAAAGTTGCTTTCCCTGTGCCTTAGCAGCACAATCAGTTTTCACAAACCACAGAAGTCACAAACAGATCACTGTGAGGGACAGATTCCAAACAAATATTTCAACTTCTTATGCACACAGAAAAACGGGGACAAAGAAAAATCAATAGCAATAGGCTTACTAATATGTGCCTTAGCCACAGGCTGCAGCATGGGATGCAATATACATAAGGTAAACATCTTCAATGCAACACAGTTCAATAAAATGATAGATATTCCAAAAATAAAGTGTCCCCAAAGAAACAGAAAACATAATATCTGCCCAAAAAAAGAGAAAATCCATGTAGCCTCAGCAGTGAGTGTACAATAATATATGCCTTCAAGGCTAGCTTTGGAATAAAAAAGCCTTTTGGGGAAAAAAAGAAAAGTAAAGTTTTCTCTATTGCAGAAAGGGCAGGCAGCCCAGGGGTGCTCCCTGGAAGTGCTCACCGTGCTGCCAGGGGATGCTCTCCTGCACCAGGGCTGGGGCAGCTCCAGAACCTCCCGTTAGCCCGAGCTTCCCAAGCGGAGCAATGCCTTCCGACAGCCCGGGATGCTCCAAGAGCAAACAATGAGAGCAAAGCCGAGATTAACACCTTAAGAAGTACAGTTTCCATTTCCAAGAACTTTCAAAGGGCCTTGTTCCTCCTGCACTTCTCACCTCTCTTCACTGTCACCTTGGGACTAATTTCACACAACATTGCCAAGGTTTCAGCCGGTTGCTGCATGGAAAGGAAACACAAATCCATCCTCGCTGTCTGTTTGAGGATCATCTGATTTTTGAAGCAATCCCCCGGTGCATGTGATTTGTAGGGGAGGATGTGAGTTTGACAGCCACATCCCTCAATATTGCGCATAAATTAAAAATACATCACGGACTTCTCAAACAAAATCTTGAAACACAGTCTGTTCTGATGCAACAAGTTCAGCTAACTCCTTATCAAGTATCTTCCTACTTAAATCTGATCTTCATTATTCCAGCCAACTGGAAAAAGCCAGAAAATGGGAGGATGATGAATTAAGAAGCACTGGAGTTTCTGGTCGTTTAATTTTTGTTTATGAAACACTGAACTTAAGTTAAATGTAAGTGCTGGGGTCCTGCTCTAATTGCTCATTTTTTCTTTTATTTTTTCCCATCTTGCCAGGTTATTTGCTTTAATCCTGTCACCACAGTGACTTCCAGCACCTCTTTGTACCTTGTAGAAGCAAGTTAAAAACTAAAAGTATTTGGCCAAGGTTTCTTGAACACTCTCTTAAGGCATAAAAATTTATAAAAACAATAGTTCAACAAAAAGAAAGCCAACTCTTCATATGACTACTTTGCAAGAAAAAGTATTCTTCATGGCTGCAAGGCTATTATTGAAAAAGAATATATTTTTGGATGGCAAAAGTTTCTTGAACCTTGAATGACTGAGCACCATTTTTCATTATGTTAATTTAAGTGGTAAAAGGTTTGCCTGACTGACACTAATTGATGGTCCCTCCTGGGGCTTAATTGACACGAGCTTGTCTCTATAAACCTGCACTGTTAATCATCTCCTTACCCACTCTGGAAAATGTTTGTAGCTGAAGAAGTGTCAGTGGGGGTTGCAGACAGACAACACTGATTCTAGGTGAGGGTGCTTTTCAGCACTCTAGTGGTGATATTTCATTAGACTGATGTTTTCCTGACTCCTCTCTAAAGGAGAGAGATCATGTCTTAGATTCATTTACTGCTGGATTTGTTTTTGCTGTTGTTTGGTAAGGATTTAATTTAGATGTTAAGTGTTTCCTTTGATCTTCTGCAGTTAACAGATAGGCTGAGATAACTAGATGTTAAATACTGGCTGAAAACACCTCGAATTAGCCACAATATCAAGTCACCCACAAGGAAAGAGTCATGCTTTGCTACAGTAATATTATTCCTGTAGTGACATTGTACTTAGAAACACAAGGGGGAAAAAAATAGTTATTTTAGTGATAAGACCAATAACCTTTCTTCCTTTTCGAAGCCAGCACTGAATATTTTCTGAAGTTTCTCTGAACTATTAAATTATATCAGTATTGAATTTCCCCAACAAGTCTGTCCCTTGCTATAAGATATTCACATTTTGATTTAGAAAGACCTTTTAAAAATCACTGTTTTCCATCCAAAATTGGCCTATAGCCACAGCTCCCTCTCCTATCCCTGCTACCAGAGCTATTCCAAACTCCTCACTTTTAGCACGTCTTTTACATGCATTGATTTTCCAATTTTTAAGAAATCCTGAGTACACACAATGTAAGTCATTAGCTATTAATAATGGTACAATTATTGTAAACACTGGAGATAGATGGGAATTCAGATGTTCAGATTTCTCATCTATCATGCACGATAAAGTGACTTTGTATCATTCTCAACAGAAAGTAGGGGGAATATCCAGGTATCACTTTGATTTACTTTGCTGACAGTAGTGTTTGCTCACTAAAAATATCAGACAAATGGTTAAAAGAAGTTTTAAAGAATAAAAAAAGTCATTTACAAAATATGACCCATTACTTTCCTGCCCATTGCAGATGGCAGAGATGGCTGGCAGAAATGGGAACTGCTGAGTAACAGCATGGTAGGTGACTTACACAAAGGCAGAGGCTACTCTACATGTTAGAAGGACTCTGAAAAAAGTTTTATTCTCAAAAGATGTTTGGGATTAAAAAGCAAGACAGCCTAGTATTTCCTGAAGATAATTTGGGACAAATATACACTGCAATTCCATCTCATCATGTGCTTAGGCACCAGCCATAGACAAAGCAGTTATGAAAAACTTCAAGTTCTGCAGAACTAATCCACAGGATATCCTGGGGATGTGACTTTTCCTCTTGCCCTAGGGCCATGCTCCCAGCTCCAGGGCCCCAGGTGCAGCACAGCCCCCTGCAGCCCCCAAAGCATTCCTGCTGCACTGATCTGCAGCCACAGAGCTGGTGAAAGACATTTCACTAACCCACCATGCTCACTCAACGCTGGCTTCCACCTCTTGGGTTTTCCAAAGAAGCACGTCTATGTCACATTTTACTCTTGAGAGTAACACTTCAGAAATATCTGTAAAAGCACTTCACTATTCCCCTTCCAAACTCATCATAATTCATCTGCCATGAAGCACCTTGGAATAGCAGTTAGATTTTGGAAGGGGGTTGCCCTGTGCTTAAATAATTCTTGCTATAAGGTCATAGAAGATGTAGACAAGTTGATAATAATGGTAATATTTGGTAGGTTCACAAAAATACTGAACTGCCTCCAATTTTATGACAGTTACCTGAGTGGGACTCACACAGCAGTAATCATGGCTAAATCCATTTTTATAGACATGTATATAAATTATTGGGATAAACTCATCAAAAGCACAGCAGGTTAACTGGTACACCAAGGGAGGAAAAAAAAAATCTGATGATGTCCTGAAAACAGCAATACGAGCGTGGCCTTTAAATTGTTAAATTATTTGGACAGGAAAAATTATGTACATAAAGATAAGCATGGGATGCATCCTGAATAATTTATTTCAGTTCAAGTTCTTGTTTCCTAAGAAGTCAAAGCTTGTGGGTTGCTTTGAATTTACAAGTCATAATGGGCTGACCCAATTTACACCAGCACATTGCAAGCCTCCAGAACCATTTTTCACATTGTTCATTTAACATCTCTTTCTTTGAGGGTTGGATTGTTTAGCTGGCCATATGTCAAGAGGTACCGCATGCTGTCAGGAAGTTTTTTGTAAAGTTACACCAAGGGACAGAAAGATTGAAAAGATTTTAAGACAGGCTTGTGAAAATTTTAAATCATAAACCATTCCACAATGCATAAATCATACAATTGTTCAGATAGCAGCTCTCAGTGCACAATGCTTTACATCTGTTGGGCAAGCAGCTATCAAAGCTATTTCATATTTCTTCAGTTCTATTTGCCTGCTTCAGACTCTGCCCAGTGTTGTTTTCCTCGCCTCTTGCCTGAAATGCAATATATAAAGTACACAGATATTGTTTGCTGTTACATCAACTCGATTTTGTGTGTTGAACAAAACACTGAGAAATAAAGCAAATCTCAGGCAGAATAGGGAGAGAGTCACATGCTTCATCCACAAGTTATACAGTGAAAGCTGCCATTTCAGGGTTCAATCCCAAGTTATCTATGGTATTGCTGACAATCCCCCAGTATATTTTACTAATATAACAAGAATTCTCCTCATAAGCATTCTTTGTTCTTCCTCATATCCATGAGATGCTGAAAACCAAGCTAACACCTGTCAACACACACTGTATTTTACAGTAATTAAATATGATGATAGACTTCAGAATAAGCACGTCTCAGGCAGCCCAGGAGATGAGCAGTCCAGCCTTGAAGTTGCACCTTGGCTCTGTTTACCTGAGCCAGAACAGACACAAAAATAATTTCATCCAAAAGCTTTGCAGCAAGCAGAAATGCCTGCAGCAGCTGAGAAAGTTGTAGCTGAAAACAAAGCTCTACAGGCAACCCGGACAAATTCCTCAAAATGTTTTTTTCTAAGCAGATCATGTGAATTATTTATGGCTGTGGAGGAGTGGCTGTGTGGCATGTTTGACTGCAATTAGTTCAGGAATTGAGGGTTCTCTGAAGCCCCTTAGAGCTCAACCATTTTCCCCATTCCCCTGATGCTGTTGGGTGTAGATGGTTACACACCAGACACTGAAAAGCTCCTCTTCCACTCCCAGCTCTGGTACCAGCACCTGAAATATCCTCACACCAAGGAGGATCCCTTACAAATCCCATATCCTCAAATATTTTCTCTCTTAATATCAAAATACCTGAATGTTCCAAAATGCATTTGTTTCTATTGTAATGAGGCTGACTTAAATGAAGGCACAGTTCAAACTCCAAATAAAATCAAAAGTTTAGAAGGATTCAAATGAGAAATACAGCCAGGCTTATTCAATATGCTCAGTCCAATGAAAGCATAAAACCCCTTTTCTTTTCTGAATTGAGCAGCCAAACTTTAGACTCCTATTTAATCTAAAGTAGGTAGGACCCTAGGTTTAATCCACATCCATATCCTCAGGATTGCTTTCAAAGACACAAATTTTGTGTTCAGGGGGTAACACCTTCAGCCAGATTTGCCATTTGCTTGGGGATTCATTCACTACTCATCTTTTCTACTCTTGGACTTGTTCAGAAAGTTGTTTTTTCTTCAAAGCTTCACATATTTGAAAATATAGAATTCACTTTGGGAGTTCATTTTTTGTGTTTAAGTGAGTAGAAAACCAGAAATCCATTGAGCCAGAAAAGGCTCCCTCACCTGTTAAAGCCATGCACAAACCTAAGTCCTGAATGGCTCCAACCAGCCACAGACACAGAAAAATTTGATGTGCAAACAGAAAACCTTAGTTTAGAAATCTATAAACTTTAAACCCATTTATATGGTTAATGATCCTTGATCAATGACTTTGGTGAAAATGGATGGTGCATAATCCTTGCTTTGGACATAACAAAATCAAAGAATTTAAATGCTGAAAGAGAGCTGGCATGTGTAATAATGTTCATGGTGGTAAAATATTAGGAGTTTTGACAGAATTGCAGTGTTTGCTAATTTACATGCCATGAACTACACTAGCAAGCTCTGGGGATCTTTTTATGCTAATAGGATCTGGAGTAGACTGAAATGGAATTCCAAATAAAAATATATATGTATGGGTCATAATCCAGTAACTGTAGTAAACACATCCTGAATAAAATACAGAGGAGAAAAACAAGAAATCCTTGAGCAAACTCTGGGGTTTTATTTGGGTATTTTATACAAACCAAAACCCCCTTTCTGCATTTATATATTCATGCCATAGAGGCACCATGCAGCAGTGCAGCTTCAAGCAGGTACACAAGATATCCTTGTGCTACAGAATGGATTTATGTAGGAAATTGAGCCCCTTTCCAAAGACTCAAGTGATCAAAACCAGAACAATTGGTGGCTCAGATTTCAAACAATCCCTTTCACAGAAGTGTTCTAACATGAAGTATTTGCATTATCAAGAGGAGTGGGTGCATTTCCAGTGGTTAACAGACAGTTGTGAGCTGATCCACACTGCTTTTCTAGACACACGAGTTTCTGCTAGAAAAGTTAGTTTATCAACTGGCTGGTCTAATTAATTTACTCTTTCTGCTCTGTAGTTGTCACAGAACAGAAATTAGATGCCTTTTAACAGACTCATTCCAGGTCAGCATTTTCTAGACCATAAAAAGTTGATCAGACTATCAAAACTTTCCCGGGTCAAACACTTAATGCTCATATCCAAGTTACTGGTCAAACATCCAGGCTTGGTTCACTGAGCACACCAGTGGCGTGCAATTGCAGCCTTGCAGGGGCATTTCAAGCCTGTCTTGACATAATCAATAAACCATTCTCCACAAAGAACAAGGGGAGTATTGGAAATAAACATCTGTGTCGCCAGGTCAGGCCCACGCTTGCTTTTCCAATTGCAGTGCTGTACACTTTTGTACCAGGACTTATTGCCCCTGAAGTTATGCTAACAAGAGTCAAACAAACCCTTACCCAGCAGCTCATGTTACCAGCATGAGCTTTGCTGATGCTTTGATTCGTCAGGGGCTGATCATAGAGTCGAGGAATGGATTTCCCTGTGTGGTTTCATATGTTGTTGCTTTATCTCTTCTGCCAATTCACTCTTATTTTCTTAGTCAAACCAGACAATGCCAGAGTCCTGCTGTACTGTTTCTGACAATTCTCTGTTCTCTGGCCCTTCAGAGTTATCACCCACCTTTTAGTGACTATTTTTAGGAAACTAATCTTTGGGGGATTTTAGTGATACTGAGTAGGAACTCTCTTACACTTGTCCTCCCATTTACACACAAGAAATGTGCAATGTTTCAACAAATGTTGAATAATTTCTGGTTCAAAATAACTCCCTTAAATTTAAAAACTGTGGAGAAACTAGAGGTGACACTAAGGGGTTCAGGACCAAGCTCTTCACACACACTTACTGTGAAATGCTGTGGGACAAAAGAGTATCCCTGCAAAACACTGCTTTCAAAGCATCTCACCACACTTTTATACTGCAGCTTTTCAAATATAAGGACTAACTATAAACACATATATACATATACATATATATACATATATAATACATATATAATATATTCGCTTTTTTGTTACACTTTTGAAAGTGACAGCCGCAATCAGTTCTCCTTTCTGATTATGTTAGGAGTTGTCCATATTAAACATTCCCAAGGAAGACTCATCCTTTATGGACTTTTTTTTTATAAGAGGCCAACCTAAGAAAAGGCAGGAAGCCTGAGAACTACCCCAAATGCACTAATGAAAGAAACAAAACAGACCAAGAGGTTAAATTTCATCTCAGAGTTGCATTTGTTTTCAGTAAGAGTAGCTTATGAATCTTTGAAGTTTAGACTAATGTGGATAATTAGAGTAATTAAGTCTAGGAAGCTCAGACACATGGAAAAGAATCCATTTCTGACCATTCCATTTCATGGTTGTGCATGTTTGTCCAATCCTTCCCAGCAGGTACATTCTGTGCTTTCCTGATCCTGGGTTGTTACACAGTCAGTAACGCAGACAAATAAGTCAAAAACCAATCCCACAAAAGCCAGGTAATATCTCTTTGTATCAGTGACCCAAGCTAGCCTAGAGCAGGTGCAAGAAAAGAAGATGGAAAAGATGGAGCAGGAGGGCAGAGAATTCCTGACCCTTTCAGGGGATGCACTGACTGAGGTTAACCCCAGCTCCCCAAGAAACCAAATCCCAGTAAAAATGGGCAAAACCATTGTACAAAGTGGCCATGAATAAAGAGACATTTTTCATTGTCAGGCCACTGAAAACCAAGAGAGGAAGAATCAAAGAATCACCTCTTGCAACCTGCAAGTTGCCATGATGATATTTTGAAACCAACACTGAATAATTCCTATTTTGACACTCAGCACAATTGACCTTGTATCAGCAACTGCTCCTGTCATCACGTTAGCAGGAACCTCACTCATTAAAACATCACCCTGTCTGCACTCCTGAAAAAATCCCAAATTAACATGTTGCTCAAAATTCCTTGGATTTAGAATTCCTTTATTTAAAAGAGAGTCTGCACAGCTTTTTAATAGATGCTTTAAAAGAAGAATCCTAAAGAAATATAGAAAGTATTTCACAAGACTCACCAGGCTCACCACTGCCATGGGATGAGACCTCAAATGTTCTATTTAAGCCTGGAGTTGATTCCTTCCCCCAACAAAGTGTTCACACCTGGGAAAATACTAAACTTTAGTATCAAGTTGCTGTTGTGCATCTCCAATACTGTGCTGTGTGCCAAATTCCTCCAATAAATATAATAAAAAGAAGTAATGCACTGTCATACTGTGCTATGCCCTCAGAAACACAGCAAGTGGAGTCAAAAGCAGAAGAACCTTAGAAATAGGGAAAGAAATGCAAGCAGATGGAGGAGGGGCAGCTTTAAGCATGTCAAGGCAAAGAAAAAATTAGAGAAAAAAAAAATCCAATGTGAATTAAAAAAAAAAACCCTCAAGGTGTTGCTCTTAAGGAAACAGGCTGGGTGAAGAAAGGTCAAATTTCAGTGCCTGCTGTTGTCTTCTCCAAGGTGCACCATATCTGGCAAGGTATTGAAGAGCCTGAAGAGCTGGGATTAATTAATTTAATTCTAATCTTAAGTAGTCAGTGCAATGATGCTACGAGCGAGACACACAACCTCTCGTAATCAAAGCTGGAGAAGTTTACCCCCGCACCAGAGGAGACAACATGAACTCTTCCTGAGTCTAACCAGCCTATTTTCCCATTTATTTAGGTTATTCTGTATTTATGTGAGTATTTAGGTGAGATTTTCACTGTACTAAGCCATAAATGCTGGAGGAAAGAGTTTCTCTCTGTTCATAAACAGTGTACCAGGTGTCAGGGTTGCAATTCAGCTGTCAATGGCCAACACTGAATTGTGATAATAGAGGCAGAATTGCATAAAGGAAGTTCTCCTCACTCTTGAATTAGATTATTTCACCTTTGTCTTATTCAAGGTTTTCTGCTTTATAAAAAGGAAAAGAAAGCCTCAGTTCTGACTCTTCTGACAAGTGGTAAGGAAAATATGAACATGTTGGACTGGGAAAAAAAGGCTTGTAACTCTGGCTCTGTCCCAAAAATCTGTATGATCTGGAGCAGCCTCTGCTCCCCCTTGTGCTTCTAGGGAGCTGACTCCCCTCACACATATCCCAGAACCAGCAGCTATAAATAAAGTATGCAACAAGACTCCAAATCTGCCAATAGAGTGTTTGGCAATGAGAGTTACCCCTCATTATATTTAAAACAACAACAAAAAATAATGCAAGAATAAGACCCTAGGGAGAGCACAAAAAATAGTGGTAACTAACCTAAAAAGACACCAAACCTCTCTGAATACCATTTTTAACTTCACAGAATAAAGTTCTGTACTTTAAACTGATTTTTTTATAAAAGCAATGAGGCATTGGTTCTGTCAGTAAGTGACAGTAAAATACAGCTTTCTGAAAAATAGGAAAAACTTACTTTTTTTTTTTTTTAATAGCATGGCCTTGCAAAACATCTCTCAGTAATTATGCTTGTGCTGTTGCATATTTTCTGTGTTGCTCAGGCTCCTTTGTCTGAGCCAGGTGTCTACATGAAGAGAACAGATCCTCAAAAGCAGTTAATACCTCACAGCTTCACTTGATGAAGGCATTAGCATCTCTGAAGAAAGTCTCCCCTGTCTCGTGATTTAACTATCCTTGTATTTACAAAGGAACTAATGCAAATAATTTATTCAGACAAGCTACCAACACCTGCAGATGGACCTGCCAGTATGACCAGGAAGGTGGTACTGGTCCTGGAGTCTCCATTTCTTCTTTCCCCTGCTCAAGCTGAAGGGTCACAGACAAGAAGAGAGCTTGGAAAAAATCCTGTGCCAAATGCTCCAAGATGCAGCAGGCTTTTCTAAGGGAGGGCCCAAAAACTGGGTGGACCAGCAGAAAAAGAAAAAGAGAAATATTCACATTTCACTTGGCAAGTTCTTGTCCGTACACTAAGAAATAATTTTGGAGCTCCTTAAAGGATAAAAATGCCTTTTTTAAGGATTAATTCGGAATTTCAAAGGGTTCTTAAAGGGTTTAAACATTCTTCCAGCACCACAGGGAAAGCAATAATTAGCTTTTCTCAGCCAACCCGTACTTTTGAGCACTGGAGAAAAATGAAGTATTTTCCATATCCCTACCTCCACAAAGTTTATCCTCATCCCTGTGAGCCAAGCTCAGCCAGCCAGGCTGCAGGTGGCTGTAGACTTTGCTTATGTTAAGAGAGGTATAGGGACTCCTTTGGGGGAATTAACTGTGAGATATACAGATCAACTCAGTAATTCTTAACCTTATTCTTTGTGGAACAATTCATTCATTTAAACTGCCCTTATTATGTTAATCCACCTAAAGCAAGTTTTGTAACAAACAAGCAGCCATAACCATTTTCTCTCCTAAATAAAAACAAAACAGAATATGTGGGTGTATACATTTTGAAAGCTCTTTAAAAAAAAAAAAAAGTCTTTACTGGCAACATCAGGATCAGTGGGAGGCAACACAGAGCACCAGCGAGACAGTATCTGCAGAGGTTTGCTTGGGTGAATTCATTATTCCTTGGCAAACTGAGCTCTTTCCTCAGGAAATATTTTGTCCTTTGGAGTTTTTGATTTAAACATACTTAGTTGATGCAGCTTTTTCCTAAGTGTCTCTTTCTTAAAAGCGCCTCTGGCAAAAAGCAGAGTTTAAAGGCACAGCAGAGCCAAGTAACCCAGGATGGAGCTGTAGCTGCGTGCCCCCTGTTACACCCCCAGGAGGCAAGGGCAGGATGAAGGTGAACAGGAACAGGCTGTCCTGTCCTTGGGCAATCACAGATTGGAGGGGGGCAAAACCCACCAGGAGATCTGTACTGCCAATTTTCCTCAGTTAAGACCAAAGCTCTGCCATTTTTCCAGGGGAGTCTGACCACCCCCAGTCCACCCTCACCCACACCCACCTTACTACCAGGCTTGCTGCAATCAGGCCTCCCCTTCTTCTCCTTCACTTTTAAATGCTTTGCTGCCACCAGAGGTGTAATTCCACTGTCTGCACACCGAGTATGGGCTGGAAAGATGAGGCAGAACAGATAAAACCCCGAAATATTTTCTATCATGAACAACAGGTAATGGATAGAATCTTATATTTCCTCTAAGAATAAATGGGAAAAAGGATACAACTGTGTGATGTAAGATATGTAAATCCATCTAGGTGAAAGACATGAATTTTGTACCTTGGACATTTTTGGTGCCAGGGTAGGTCTGCAGACTCCAGCACCTCATAAGTGGAGGAGATTTAGTTACCAGAGAGCAATAACTGGATTATCTGGTTGAACTGGATTTATCCCAGCAGTCCCATTGGGGTGTCCATCCAACACACTGAGGGAATTCATCCAGACCTTGTAGTTCCCTGCTGCTTGACAAAGCAACACCTGAGCAGGTGTAGTTTCCAAACCAGCATCCACACAGTGAGGGAAACCTCAGTGCTGCAAGGAATTGGAGCTTCCAACAGCAAAGGTCCTCAGGGCCATCAGCTCCCTGCTCATCCAGGGCACTTTTAAAGTCAGGCCACAGCCACAGGGAGTCCCCACTCCTGGTCACTGCCACCAGTGACAGGGAGCCAAACCTCTGCACAAGGGCTGGGCACCCCCTCGTTCAGTTTCTGGACAGCTGACTCTGCAGAGCAGAACTGCATAGTTTAGGTTTGACAAAAAGCAGAGGCAAGAGCAGAAAGGGAGAGGGTTTATGTGGTTAAGCTGAGTGTGAGCACCAGAGAGGTTGGACCTAAATATCAATATAACCTATTTCCTTCCAAGGATGTATTTCTTGCCCACTGAATGATCAGTTAATCCTCCTTTTTATTCTCCTCCCTTCAGTGAAACTTACAAGTTATTGCAGGTGTTATCCAGGGACACAATATTCAGAGTTCCATTTGCTTATGTTTTACTGCCCCCATTAAAATTTGTGCAAAGTTTAGAGACTGAACTTGAATTGTGCCTTTACTGGAAGCAGCTTGAGCCCCTTAGTTCTTCACTTTCATGCTAGAAAATGAAGATTATCCCCTGAACTCTGAATGAGAAACGATTCCCTTGCATCATTTCTTTTCCTTTATTTTTTTCCTCTCTTATTTTTCTTTCTCTCTGTCCCCAGCCTGCCTTTTTATATACCTTTCAAACCTCAGCATATGCATATACCTCATTTTGGGCCCATTTTGACTTGCTAATATCATATGCAATCCATGCCTTCCATCTCACCAAAGTGAATGCAGTAAAAGAGCAGAATGCTTTTTTCTGAGATGTCATGTAACACAAGATATGCAAACTGTCTCTGATTGGAAAGAAGAGATTATTTTTCCTGTCAAATACATATGTTTTATGTACACTGCTTGTTAGAACAATGTTCAACAAACATTCCATTTTTAAAGGCTGAAATATGCCAAAAATGAGTTTTGCATGCAAAATCTTCGTGTAAAAGAAGAAAAATTGGAGTGCTGCACTGTGCATTCTGTTATCAGGACTGAACATGGGTAGCAAGAGGGTTCCGAGGGGAAGTGAGGAGTGCAGACTGCCAAGTTTGTCTGGAGAATTTTGGGTTTGTCCTTTTTTTTCATAGTGACCTGTGTGGTGGGGAGGGAAAATACCGGGCAGCAGAGCCAGCCCCGGTGCCAGCGCTAAGAGGAGGGAGGAGCCGTTGCCGGGACGCAGCGGCTCTGTGCAGGCTCTGTGATATCCATAGGATTTAGCCAATCTGCTCCTGCAGATGCCAGTTTTATGCATGATTTACCTGGCTTGATGCAGCTCCCGCAGCAGCGCTGCCAGCTCCCGGCTTGGAAAGCCGCGGTGCCCGCAGCCCCCGCGCTGCCAGGGCTGCTCAGAGCATCCACTCACCCTCTGCTGCCCCAGAAAAGGGAGGAGAAGGCCTCCAGGATTATGGTCTGCTTTGTTTTAGTTGGTGTTTCATTGTATTGTTGTTTGGGTTGGTTTTTTTTTTTTCCCCTGAGCTTTTCTGTACAGCTCTGAATGTTTGCAGAATTTTTTTTTCTTTTTTCTTTTATTTTCTATCTTTCCTCCAGATGGGCTTCTACTAAAGATTACAAGTAAACCAAGGAAAACACATATGAAAAAAGGCTTTTTGAGCTAGACAGTTGGACAGCACATACACTTGTCATTCCTCCATGAAGCATTGGCTGTTAAAGGTGTAATATTTCCACTATATCTCAGTTGCAGTACAAGAACTGACTCCAGGTGAGCATACGCAGCTGACCTTCCAGAAGTATTTTCAGTGCCCTTCAAAATACCACATTATTTACCAGTTGTGGGAAAGTGTTCTTTAGTAAGCAGTACAAAGCAATCACAGTGGCTTTGGAGATTTTAAAGGTTTCCTAAGGAGCCACAAGTGTCTGTAAGATGCCCTTGGGGCTTCTGTTTTGCACTGTGATTGTGCAGTGTTTTATTTCTATCATAAAGTGCATACAAAAGGAAAAGGAAAGAAGTAATCTCCTACAGCTGGAAACCAAATTACAAGACTCTCTTATAATAAGGAGAGATTTTCCCCAAAGTGACACAGTGGGACATTAAGGCTTTGAATTTGATCCCACCTAAATGAACAGGGAAAAGATACATTGACTTTAGTGGTAGAAGATCGAACTCCAAAGCAGCTATTTAAAATATTATGTAGGTGATGTATGAGTGTGGTTTCATAGATGTTCATTAAGAGTCATTTTATCCCCTCCTCCCCTCTGAAAATGCTGCAGAAATATTATCAAGTTCTGTGATTACAGCGTGTGTTGATATGCCAATGGTATCTCTAAGAGCAGCTTTTCTGTCGAGGTACTAACTCAGATGAGCTTTATATTAACAGGGGTTCACAAATAAGGTTTTGTTATCTCTGCTCCTGGCAATTGTCAGGGCACACTGAAGCATTATTAACATTCCTGCAATCAGCAAATAAAACACACTTCAGTGCAGAACGTGAGTCGGTGCCTTCAGGATCCAGCATTATCCCGAATTTCAGTTCCAAACAGTTGCCTCCTAATCTACGTTTTAGCACTACTTCCAGAAAAGAAGGAATTAATACAGTGAGAAAGCAGAGTTTCTGAGAAGGACTCTCTGGCATCTTGAATCCTCTTTGAAGTAGGAAAAAAAAAATTAATGGTACCTGCACCCCATTACACTGGTGTGACTCACATTTAGGAGATTCAGCTTCTGTGGCTGATTTTACAGAAGTCAGTATTTCCTACCTCGCCATCCCATGAATACCACATGAAAAATCTGGACCCGGGCTCCAGTGCAGAAGAAATAGGAATTTTACAATTGTTAAGGATGAAAATGAGTATCGCTTAAATTAATGCAATGACAAAATGTTTGTAATCCACCTGAATTTATCTTTCCTATTTGCACTAAGCTGAAGTTGCTTGAGTTACCTGCCTGAGGCTTATACTCAGAAGCATATTTGAAGGAAGGCATTATAACTTATGAGGTCAAATTTTTCACTCTCATTCCAGTTAACCCAATTGGATTTGCCCTGACGCTTCTTTAGCAGTAGGAGAGTTAATGAACTGCAGAACCAGGGTTTAGCTCCTTGGAATACTTTGGAAAGTCACAACTGTTTCGTTGTAAGGCTTGATCCAGAAAGTGCTTGTGTTCATCTTCCTATTCACTACAACAGACTTCAGAAAATGTTTAATAGGAGTCAGAAAGTGATATGAGAGAAATCATACACTGGGTGGCTAACTGTTACAGGAAGAAATGAGATAAAACTGAGCTAATGGCTTGTCTTGAGAGACTCCTATGGGATAGGATCATCCTTAAATAAAAACTGTTAAGAATAGCTCTTCTAATTTTGTGGTAGTTGCTCAAGCTTTGCCCTTCCTACAAAGAGAACTTTCAGTTTACAAGGTAGGGTATAACATTGCAATATGGGATAAATCAGGCAGCTTCAGGACATCAGCTGATGAAGCTAAATAAACTTTGAAAGGTAAGGAAAAGGCAAAAAAAAAAAAAAAAAAAAAAGGTCTTTTAAAATTAGTCTCCTGGACATCCAAAGAAGATAATGATTTTGTAATTCAGTTTCTTAACAAAATCCTTGCTAATACTCACATTGCTGTAAGCTCTGAAGTGCTGCTTTCATACAGACAGGCAAGCTCAGTCTGCCCTAACCTGAGCTGATGCCTTCCAAACCATTTCAATGAAACCCAATCAGATCTCCAACAAAAGGAGCTGCAGGGGCTGACTCCTGGCAGTGGCTTTATCACTCCCCTCCCTTTTGTGGCTTCCTCTATGCAGCTGTGAGCTCATCAGTCACAGTCTGGTGCTGGGATCTCTGTTTTTTCTCTCTCCTGCTTAGCAGAATTTTAGATCAGTGATTGTATCACTGTTTATGGGATCCTGAGTTATTTTAAAAAATAACTAAGGGCCGTGGCTGTGTGCAAGTTGATGGCTGTGATACTTTGCTCCTCCCAGGTGGGTTGCCTGCTCTCTGCCTTTCCCACATCTGTGATCCCTCATCCCTCCTGCCAGCTCTGCTCCCTCTAGGCCTCTCTGTGAGCTTGCTCTGTATCACCTTGCAGGAACACCTCATTTGCTGGGTGCTTTTTCTACCACCATGTGTAATTGGATTAGAATTGTAGAATTACCTCATGGAGGTGTCTGCAGGGCAGCAAAGCTGGTGTAAAATATCCAGATGGAGGATGTAACCAGGAGCAGAGGAAGAGAAGATCAGGGTCTCCCCTTTCCAGCAGAAATAAGCATTTTTGTCAGCTCACCACCTCATGCCCACAGGTATCTAATGGGTGCTGTAATATTTTTCAGTCTGCTCCTTTCTAAAGCTGTGTTTTGTTAGGATTGGAAACAAGCTGCACAACAGAGCAGCCTAAAATTCATGTGCTTAGTCTAAAGCTGCCAAGAGGGAGGCACAGCACATCCTCAGCAGAGCCGCTTGGAGCTGCCTTCAGCCAGGGCTCCCTATTTGGTGTCATCAATGTCACACACTCCTCTGCAGGTACCTGAGCTGGGGGAGTGCAGCAAAAGCTCCCATGATTATTATTAGTATTTTTCTTAAAACCACAGACTGAGGCTGGAATGACACATCTTCCTACTGAGAGACACGGTCACGGCTCTTCCCCAAAATGCAGAGAGCACATCCCACTCCTGGTGCTGTTCCATCATTTTAATCACCTGCATGGCAGCACACAGCCTGGCCTCCACTTGGCTGCTACAGCTCTGCATCCTCTGTTAGCCTTGAACATGAATCTCTGCTCCAGGGGGATGATTACACAGTTTACATGAAACTCCCCAACATAAATAGCTGCTCTTTGAGGCAAGGGCTGCAATCCAAGGTCCCTTGCTCCTTAGCATCCCAACCACAAGCCTACAAAAGCTTCCTTCATGTCTTTTATCCTTCTCACAATACATTTTAAATACTTGATGCTGAGTGATCCAGCTTGAGAGAGGGAGAGGTGCCTTCAGCCTGCACGGTCTGTGTGCTGGTGGCCGGTTTGTGCTGCACAAATGGCTGCTCCAGGTTTTACCAGGCAAAGTTGGGAATCCAGAATGCTGCTTTCACCTCAGGCATGTGCTCTCCATTAGCTGTGAAGAGAAGGGATGTAATTCCACCTTCTCTGAAAGCAAACAGGGAATGTGGTTGTGTTTTCATTCTGGATGAAACTCACTTTTCCAGGGCTGGTAAAATGAGGTCAGGATGGGCACGAAGGATCTCACAGCTCAGCTGAGATTAAAGAATCATAGAATCATTCAGGTTGGAAGAGACCTCTAAGATCATCGAGATTGACCCTCCTGGTGCAAAAGGAGAAAGGGAAAAGGTTGTAAAGTCCCACTGTCACGTGTTCAGAGGCAGATACCTTGCTGAAATTTCTGCAGCAATTTCTGCAAAGCTCTTGCATTAGAGCTACTGCATTCAGATGCTTTATTAACAACTCCAGCTTTGATTGCTTGATATGTTTTCTGCTCAGTAATTTGAAGCTATAAATCACTGTTTAAGCTCCTAAAAATGAAGGGATCATTAAGGAATTAAGAGTATATTACTGTCAGTAATATCTGATCCTTTGAGATGGGAGGATATCTTTCTTACACCACATAACATCTCTTTAACTGTCTCTGTGGAGATTGTGGAAAAGGAACTCGTGGGGGTTTTTTGTTGTTGTTGTTTAATGCAGATATTAGACTCAGAATTCTAGAAGTGCAAGCTGGGAATATTATGTTTACAAGAAGCCCGATAGCCTAAAATCCAAACAGTTTTTATCTTGATACATTTTTTTTTCAAAAAACACAACATCTGTAGAAGTTAGATGAACTGGACTGCTGATTTTACCTAGAAATAATCACAATTCCTAGTTTTGTATATATTTAGAAGTAGGAAGAGTAATCAATCAGTCAATAAGATTGGCCTGGACTAGGCAATAGGTTAACCTTTCTGAAAAAACATTATTTCAGTTTTAGAGTTGGCTTCCTATTAGAGTAGACCAGGCTCTGTTTCCAAACAAGAATTCAGGTCTAAATTAGATAGCATATCACCTTAGTTAAAAAAAAAAAACACAAACAAACAAACAAAAAAAAAAACTTAGCCTGAGAACAGAATTTAAAACTCAGAATCAAAACTCTCAAAAACAGTTTAGACAGCTAAAGGCTGTAAGAATAATCTAGAAGACTTTCACATTGTGGGGCCATTACTAGAAACTAGCTATTAGGAAATGCTAAACACATAACTGTGTTGGAAGGCTCAGTTCTCTCTGGAGATTAAATGCCAGGCTGAATCAGGCTGGAAAAAAGGCATTCCCATTCCCTCCAGGCTCCCCAGTCTGCAGTGTATTCCTGAGGGTTTAAATCAGAAGTTCAAAAAGTTTAACTCCACAGAAGTCCCAACTTCTCTGGCAAAGCCAAGCAAAAGCGCCAGGACTCAACTCCCTCCTCTGGGTGAGCAGACAGAACATTGCATTTTTCCCCTCAGACAGCATCACAGAGTGGCAGCACTTGCACAGCTGTGGGGTCACAGGGTGCAGGAGGTCAGAGCCAGACAGAATTAACAAGGTGGGATATAAAACAAGCTGTAGCAGAGAGTCTGCCCATCAAGGAGCAGGAAACTTGTGCTGAAGTCCATGCTTGCTTCATTCTACAAGGAAAAAGAAGAGGGGTGTGTGAGGGATTTTGATCTGTAAATGATATAGAAACAGGGAGTTTGGGGGGGTTTTTTGCCTTCTTTTTTTTTTTTTAACTTTAGGATGTCTTATTTAACTATACTGCACTAGCTGTGTCTCTTGAAAAGGAAAGGTTTCAAAACTCAGCTGCAGCCTTGAAGATTTGTCACAAAACTGAAGGTTTGGCTGGGATCTTGTTTTCAGTTATCCTTTGAAATTTTTAGTAAGGTTCAATTTCATGTATTCATAACAATTTTATTTGTTTCCTGTTGAGTGACAGGCTAGGGATAAAAACATCTTTGAGGAACTGGGATTTTTATTGGATATGAGTGCAGGTCATTGTTTTTCTTGCATTCCTTAGGCAGTGCCCAAAATTCAGACCATTTTAAAGCAAATTTCTGGTGGCAGCAGGATAAAATTGTAAGGGAACAGCTACATAAAATTGTTAGAGAACAATTATTCTTCAGGTAATTTTTGTTATCAGTGACAGAGATTTTTTTCCAGTAGAAATGTACCTCTAATTGTGTGCTGCAATTCTTGTGACAGCTCTTGGAGCTGCACAAGTCAAAGGCACTGAGCATGGGTGGTAAAGCACCAGACCCTCATTAGGAAAGAACATTTTAAAATTAATTATCTAATGCTGCAAAATGTGAAAAATAATGGAAATGTAGTTAAATTTTCCATATGTCCTATTGAATCAAACTCTGATCTTGTTAGGCAAGTTAAAAAACACCTGTCTTTGATAGAGTGAATTACTTCTCCAGGACCAATTCTCCTGGCTTTTTGGAATTGGCATTGGATTTTTTATGCAGAGTGTTGCTTCATTTAATTTCTGGCATGATGACTTCTCTCCCTTGGTAGATTTTCAGCTGCTCAAGAAGTAGAAAGATGATGGATTTGGTCTCTCTGAGAAAATCTTCCTCAATGAAGCAAACTGGCAATTCCATCTAATTTCAGACAGAATGAATGAACACCACACAGATAAGAAGTAAAAAAAAAAAAAAAAAAAAAAAATTAAAATAATTATTCAATGGCATTTAAGTCTTGTGTTAAATTCCATTGGGAAATAAAACATTTAAGTGAGAACATATTAACATCACCAGACAACTTCATGCCCAGACCAGGGTGGAAACAGTTAGAAAACTTGCAATTAGACTGAAGCTTTAAGCTTATCCCACATGTATAAAAGTTTCATAACAGAAGAAATACCTGTCTTTCCTCTTTGTTATTGGCACAGAAGCTCTTTGGATAAATGGATGAACTCAAAAGTTGCCCTGTTATCAAGCTCTGGGCCCACATGGCTGAAGAGGCTGAAATGTTCATCACTTGTCCATAGGAGCATTGAAAATTCTGTACAAAAATTACAAATAGTATAAAGCAGGGAGTCATTTAGATGCTGGCTTTGTCCAATAGGATGTGCAATGTAGAACAGCAAGTTTTAATTCCATATCCCATTTTTTTTTAGCGGGAAGATTGCCGTGGCTTATTACGCTTCATTATGTATTTAGCAAAATCAACAAACAATCCAGAACTGAATAGATAATGAGGATCACACATGTGTGAAATGGTACAGGAGGAGGCAGAAGGACAGAACTGCAAGCTGAAAACCTTTGTAGGAAGCAGTGGCTCTCTAAAGTGATCATAAAATCATGGAATGGTTTGGGTTGGGAGAGACCTTAAAGAACATCTTGTTCCAAACCCCTGCCATGGGCAGGGACACCTTCCACTAGACCAGGCTGCTCCAAGCCCTGTCCAACCTGGCCATGAGCACTTCCAGGGATCCAGGGGCACCCTGATCCTTGCTCATGCAGACACAGCAGCCATCTCAGCTGCTCATTAGCAGGGTAATTGCTTGAGTAATTATGACAAGAGTTGCCCAGATCTTAAGCGTGTTCTACTCAATAAATTTGTGCCTCTATAGTTGTACCTCTTTTTTGAGGCTGAGAGGCTGGTTCAGCCCAGGGCTGTGAGAGTGGCACTTCAGTGCTTCCTTTGTGCTTCAGTGAACTTCTTGAAGGTGCAAAAAAAAATCTTCTGAAAACAAGGAATGAGTAGATAAGAGAGGAAGTTTTGGAAGGAGCCATGTCTTCCCTTCAGTGGAAGCGATCCAAGATCTGTGCTGTCTCCACCACTGCTGCCTTGTACCAACAAAATTTCTCCCATTTTGCATTTTCAGTTATATTACAAATAATTTTAGACATCAGCATTCCACTCTTTGAAAAACAAGATTTAGATAATGTTGTCCATGGAAAATACATTCCAGACAAAACATCAGTAGTTTGAATTTTTCTCTAAACCGATTTTTGTTCTATGCTGAATAAAAGTTTAGCCAGAACCAAATGCCAAGTTCATTTCTTCCTTCCTCAACCCCATTATCTGTACAACTGGAATATCAGTCTGCAGCTGATGGTGACCATCTTTTTTCTACACTCTTAGGAAATCCTCCAAAGTAAATATTAATATTGTTTGAACAGTACCAATCTGTAAAAGCTGATGAAAAATCTTCCTGGCTAAGGTAACTCTGGTCCTTAGAGGTACCCCCAAGTCAGGCTGCAGCATCAGACACCCCCATGTCAGGGACTGAGGTCACCCCTGGCTTGTCAGGTCTCTCTGCACTGCCCTGAGACAGTGTGGGATGCTCCAGGGATCCTGGAACAGATTGGTACCAACTCCTTGGGACACTGCTGCCTTGCCACTGCACGGGACCTCTCAGAACCACGAACACCTTGAGACCTACACAGGCAACTTGTCTTAAGGGTGTTAAAAAACTGTGCAGAGGATATTTATTCACCTTAGCAAATGCAATATATCAATGCACTTTAAAAAATAGAAAGCACAGTTTCCACTAAAAAGCCACTACTAATTTGTTACAAAACAACTGATTATTGCATTACTGCCTGATGATTGAACTGAAAAAGCTCAGCTGTTGTTCTCCAGTTTCTGAGCAGTAAAAGCTCCTTAAGTTTTCAAGATAGCCAGAGGAATTTCCCTTCATTTTTGTGTGTCTTCATTTTCAATGTATCCTGTTCCTGCAATGTGATGTTGAGTATAAAGGTGTAAGGAAGATGCCTTTTCTCTCCTCTGCAATACTTTCTGATTTCTCTAGGACTGCTGTATCTCATCTTGCATAACACAGCAGATGGGAGAGAGAACAGAGTGGGGCAGAATCCAGTAACATCCTTTGGATGGTTGGACTGGCAGATTGCAGGAAACTGTGTTGATGGTACCTGCCAAGTCACCAATCAGTCTGAATCAATTAATTGTCAAACTGGCACACAACTCCTAGCAGGAAGCTCCGTGTCTCATTTGGGTTGGTTTTCTTTGCATTTTTATTTTTATCTATCCAATGTCACTTTTTTCTGTTTGTTTGTTTTAATATCTTTACTCTTTTGAAGGCTCATCTTTTTGTTTACTGACACCTTGAGTATCCATGCTTCTTGTAACTCTGTAGATAATACATCAACGTCAGTACTGCTTGGTTTTGCTGGTGTTTAATGTTTTCTGGATAACAAATTGTTTTCAGGAAGTGAAAATATTATTCAAGGGAAGATATGTTTAAGATATCAGAAGCTAAAGCATCACTGACAATACTGGAAAAGATGTTTTATTTCTTCATTAGCAACATCCTCTAGCCACTTAAGAGTCCTGGTTTCTATTTTTGTTGTGCCTTTCTCCAGCAGTAATATTGCTGTTGGCTTCCCATAAATGATCTTGTTTATGTCTTCATATTTATTCATAGCACCAAGCTATGACATATACACATTATGTAATATACACATTACTAACAGCATTTAAATTAAATACAGACTGTAGCAGAGGCAGCTTTTCCCAGGGATAGTGAGGTCCATCCCCACTATCCTTATTCCTGTTGGTAAAATCTTCCTCAACCCTATATCTCCCAGGGCAGGGGACATGCCAGCCCCAGAATTTCCCCATACAGCCCCTGTGTGCATCCTCACCACCCAGGAAGCATTGCAGCTGCTCTTTTTTATATATATTATTTTCCTCTGGATTGTTTTTGAAGCAGATTTAGCTCTGTCTCACCTCTTTGCCTGCCCAAATGCCTGTAAAAGTACAAATCTCCAGCTCCAGCAAGCAGCAATATTTCACAGCACAGTGGGGGCACCTCCTGTCCTCACATCCACTGCCACAAAAACAGGTAAAAGCTGCTGTGGTGTGGACAGCAGACACCTGCCTGGCTGCACCAGCACTCCCAAACCACCATGTCCCCACTATTTTTGGGTAAAACACAGTGCTCTTCAGAAGTGTGCTGGAAGCTGCAACGTGAGCTCTGTGCAAAGAGCTGCTCTTCGATGGACTCACTCGGCAAAAAAAGTTAATTTTTCATAGAAGTAACTTTCTGGTTTTTGTGGCTGTGGGGAAGACACGAAATGCTTGTAGGAGTGGGCCCTGGCCTGTGGGAAGCAGGTGTTCCCTCCCAGCCCCGCTGCCATCGACGGTCTCAAGACATCTGTCATTGAGAGGGAAAGGTGGTCTGAGCTCAGAGGAGGCACAGACGGAACGAGCCGAGCTTGTGCCACGTGGGGAAGAGCTGCAAATGTCTCAGAAAAGGAATCAGAGTTAAATACTGCAGCCTGTGCAGGCCTGGGAGAGTCTTCTTGCCTGAGATGGTCCCAAGGGTTTTTATGCTGGGTGGAGAGGGCCAGATGTATCCCTCAAGTGGTGATGGACTCTGGGGCCTGCCAGAGGAATCCCTCAAGTGGTGATGGACTCTGGGGCCTGTCAGAGGAACCCCTCAAGTGGTGATGGACTCTGGGACCTGCCAGAGGAACCCCTCAAGTGGTGATGGACTCTGGGGCCTGCCAGAGGAACCCCTCAAGTGGTGATGGACTCTGGGTCCTGCCAGAGGAACCCCTCAAGTGGTGATGGACTCTGGGTCCTGCCAGGCACACATTAGCGCTGTCAACACCAGATTTTCACCAAGATTGGACCTGATGTCTGCACTTCTCTCAGTCATGTGGGCACACATGGATTTTGTGTCATTAAAGGAAGACAAAGACTGGAAGTCTCAGCATCCAGTGACAATGATGAGCAGGGCATCTCCTCATACAAATTTAACCCATCAAAAAACTCCTGAATCAGCTGCATGGGTTCAGAGCAGTGTCTGTATGAGGTGGCCACAGGGGCTGTAACCAGGCAGCAGAAGCCCTGCCAGATGATTTCTGAGTGGGGATCTTGCTTAGACCATGACCTGCCATATCCACAGTCTCAGCCTCCTCCTAGACTGCAAAACATCACTCCTGCTCTTGTCAGAACGGGATGCACTGGGGCAATACTCACCCTGGATCTTGGTCTGTTGGGGAGGTGGAATCACTGTCTGCACACACAGACAAAGAATTTGAGACCAAAAATTTTCCCAGATCCAAACAACCTCGTGCCCTCACACAGAAATGCATATAAAATCTTAGTAATTTTTAATGTGATTTAATCCAGCCTTTTTGGTTTATTTGGATACTTGCCACTCTCTTTCCATATCAGTGCCTTAATTGTATTAAAAGTTAAATCTTTTACAAAGTTGCTTTATGTGGCTGAGTTTGAACTGCTGTACAAAGGATTTTTCCTCTTATGAACTTGGTGGATGGTGACTCTTTCTCTACAGTTGTCCAATTAATTTTGTTCCTAAATGTGAATAAAACCCAACTTTTATCAGGATAGTTCCTGTTGTACTTCAATGTGATTTTGATTGCATTATGTTACAGAAGTAGCACTGGCCTTCCTTCAAATCTAGGTGAGAAGCTAATTGGTTTCAAACTGTTTTAAATATGCTGAATTTATAGTTGTCAATTATTTTTCTGGAACAATAATAATTTCTCAGATTGAACTCTGTTTTGTTAAAGGGCTTTAAAAGCTAAAATAATGAAATAACTGCCATTATTTTTCTTGTTTTTCTCTGCTTTCACATTTTGAATTCTTTGGTTCCTGACCTCCACAGCCTGTTAATTTTGATCAGCTTTCATTCTGAATTGAAAGTGTGCTCTCTTCTTTTTTTTAAATTAGTATTGTGTTAATGCATTTTACATTGCTTAAAAGTTACTTCAGGAGCTGGTGCTGAAGGAGACGTGACAATATCATTTAATAAGCTCTCTATTCATGCTTACTTTTAATGTCTTTTTACTGATTTAATCAATAATTTCAAAGCAGCATGGCATCATCTTTGTGGGCATCTCTCATCAACCCAATGACAAATTCTTTTTAATAGATATCCAAGAGTAATGTGTTGTTACAAAGATTTAACTGTGGAAATGCAATAGTGCTGAATACACAGAGAATTGCCTCAAAACTTCAGCTGAGACTTACACAAAATTATTATGCACTTCCCAAAAGAAGAAATAGTTCTGCAAATATTGCCTTAAGTGTGTGTTTGTCACAGCACCACATTCAGAACACATATCTGGCTACTCTCAGCTACAGCAGTCTTTTACTGTTTTTTGGGTAATATATTGTCACAGAACATTTATCACTTTTGATACATAATTACCTGTAAAACAGGGATTAGGATTTTGTTGGGTAAGGCCCAGCCGTATGTGAAATCAGAACAAGGGTCATTACCTTTAATGCCTTTTTATCTCTTTGGATGCTGCAACAATTACTGCCTGGAAAGAGGCAGGATGCAGGGTGAGAATGGGCACTCCAAGGTGTTTGAGACATCTGTTTGCCTGGACCAGCATGAAAGAGAAAAAGAAACACTGAGAAATTCAACCAAAAACTAGAAGGTAATCCTCCTCAAAGGCACACAGCAAAACCCACCACAGAAAATGGAGCCTGTGCTGGAAAAGGATGGGATGCTGATGGAGCAGAGTGATTGGATTTCCTGATGGAAGAAAGAGGATTGCCTTGCCTGCATATGGCCTGAGCCATTTTTCCAGGGTTTTTCCCCAGTTTTAGCACTCTGTCTTAATGATGATTCAGGGTTTAACCAATGAAAATGAAGAGATTTCACACAGAAGCCCAGGGGAGATAGCTCTAGTTTCGAGTGGTTTTACATGAAAAGCCAAAATACATTTTAGGCGTTTTATGAATATGGGATTCACCTCAGCAGAGCAGATTAGTCCAGCACAGGAGCTGTCTCTCAACAGAGAGATATCGATGTCTGATACTGTCAAACACTTCTTGGCTGTGTCCACAACAATTGCTCACCCTGACCCTGGCCAACCAGATAACTCCTCTCCTGATCTGCAGGGATTTATGATGCTCATATATTTCCATTCTCTCAGTGTATCTGCAGATATTTTACTAGGACATTTTTCTTTTATTTTCAATTTTAATTTCTCATCATCTTTGAATCTTACTGGCCTTTGCTATGATGAGCTGTCAGTCTGAGCTGCTGTCACTGCAGCTCCACGTGTTTACCTGGAAGGATTCATTGAAAATGATGCTGCTCTGCAAATCCTGAGCACGGACATCTGCTCCTGCTCCCATTAACATCAGGGCACTGCTGCTGCTGCTGTGTGTGGGACAAAGAGGAGATCCTGAGGGTGGGCATTTTAACAGCTCTGGGCAAGGTGTGAGGAAGTTGTGATCAAAGCCGTGGAGTGTGAAGTGTCTGAGCTAGAGCTGGGTGTCTGCTGCAGCCTCTGCAAGCTGCCACACGGCAGGCACAGATGAGGAGAGCGTTGGCAGAAGCTCCAAATGTCCTCTAAAGAAGTACCTGCTACTCCTACCTGCTCCTCTTCCCACTGACCTGCTGGATAAAGCAAACTAAAGGATCCAGGGCCCCCTGCTCTGCCCGCAGAAGAAAGCTTTCTGGAGCACATGGAAGGGAAAGGAAACTTGGTTTTCTTATTCTCTGGTGACTTTATCCATGTGGAGAGGCTCCTGCAGAGTGTCACGAAGCCAGGATAAATGTTAGGAAGCTGAATTAGTTTATCTCTAGAGGTCCCTTCCAACTGAAAATATTATATTTTTTCTATTCTTCTCCATTCCATTCCCTTCCATTCACCAAACACCCCCAAAAGAACGATCTGAGAGAAGGCACCTGCTAACGTATGGCATGCTGCACTTGGGAGGAAGATTGTGCTGGGAGAGCTTTTTTTCTGTTAGGTTGAAAATGTACTTAGTGACTCCAGAGATCAGGCTGCAAGCCCCAAAAAACAATTCTTTCTGCACATTGAGAGTATGAGCTGCTGCAGCAGGCTCTGCTTGATCATTCTGTGAATGTGTCCCTGCCCTGACGAGGACAGACCACCTACGGAGAAGTGCAAGTAATTCTCTTTCCACACCAATTCATTTTTTGGCTCCTTCACTAAGATTAATTCCTCCCTTTGTATTTAACAGCATCTCCAACTAGCAAAACAAAACCAGCTTTATGAATAGCAGCAAACAATCTCCAGCCAGGTTGCCAGGTACTGTGGTGGCTTTGCAGGAGAGACATCTGTCTGATGGCAACTTGACCAAGACCAACAGCAGAGCAGAACCACAGTCCCACATGCCAACATCAAACTGGTATTGCCAGCCACAGACTAAAGGAGAAGTGGAGATTTTTTCAGTTCTGTTACCACTGGTCTGAAATTTCCTGTCTGTGTCTAAAAACTGCTCTTTATTTGGCACTTGGCATAACAAATGTCCCAGAATTCAGTACAAAGCTTTAAAAGCAAAATAGCCTGCTCTTCTTGCCACCGAGCCTATGCACAGGCTTTTCTCCAGAATCTTTTCCCAAAAGATTTTGGGACGAATTTCAGTCCCTGTAAGAGACACAGCCAGAAAAATATAAATTTACATTTTTCTGAATAAAATAAAAATAAAAAACCCCCCACCAGCTAATTATTCCAGAAACTGGAATGTAGGGCCAAAGTGTTCATCTCTTGTGTGTGTGTTCATCAGAACACACACCCACCTTTAAACCCACAATGGATGTATTCCTCATGTAAGGAAGGGTTGAATTCACACGAGAAAAGCTATTTTTGTAAGACTCTGGCTTTTGATGGCAGGATCTGAGATCTAATCTCTGCAATTTGAGGCTGAGCAGCTATGGAGCATATGCTGTGAAATGCAGAACAGAGTTTCTGACCCTCCATTCCAGCATTTCGCAGCCTCCTGCTCCCCGGCATCCTTCCCTGAGCCCTCGGGTCCCAGTTTGTGCACAAAGAGCCAGCTTTTCCCTCCTTTCCATGCCAGCCCCAATCTCATCTCTCTTCTAAATATGGGCTTGGCAGTGTTTTAAGCATTTGGTTGAAGTCTGTGTGTGTTTTAACCAGAACGCTTTTTCTCCGCAATCCCTTCACAGGAACATGCCAGACTGATTTGAAAATGTCTGATACAGGAATCACTTATTTGCCCTTCCACAGGGGACTGGAATGCTCTTAAAAGGCACATTTTCACTGGGATGACCAGATCTATGCCAATACAGGTAAAGTGGTGCAGCCTTCTGGTGCTTGCAGTGCTTTTCTCCAGTTTGCTGCATCACTCCTTGCCATGACAGCTCAATCTCTGCTTCCGTCACCTTCAGCAACTCCCATTGCCACTCCAGGGTGGACAGGGCCCATCAATCCTCTGTTGTAATCTCCACAAGTCTCTTTAAAAGAAATTAAAACCACAGTCCAACCTTGAACTTCCAGCATGCCCTGAAGCTGGCTGAGCATCTCCTTCCACCCTCAGTGCGTCGTGTGCCTGTGTTTGTCCTTGTTGTACCAGTGGTTCCTGGTGAGACGTGACTGTCAGCTTTGCTGGAGACACAGAGTAAATATTTTGCACTTGTAGAGCAGAGCACTCGCTGGAGGAAATGCTGCTGCACACCAGCCTGTGCTGGGTTAACAGGAAAAGCATTTCTCATCTCTTTGGAGCAGCTCAATATGTAGTGTGGTGCATGATTTAGCAGCATTTGTGATATTTCCCTGATTAATTCTCAGAAAGGTTTCTCAGCAACAGATGAAGGGAAACCACGAGCACTTTGCCACAGAGGAAACTTCTTTGTGTTGCTGTGTGGTGTCAAGTATTAGGATTTTTATTTTCCCATTTATAAGTGAGCACAGAGCTCTCTGGCATGAAGTCATTTCTCTGTATATACATTCTTGACATAAGCAACTGGGTTAGGGAAGCTTCTGTGGCATGACAGAAGTGAGAGAAATAAGAAATTTCTTAAAATTTTAGCAACTGAATTTAGAACTCACAGTGATCACTTGGTTAAAATATTTCTCAAAGGACGCTAGGTTCAATTTCAGCAATTTATAGGGTATATTCTGTAACCTTCTAGGCAAACCTCAAAGGAAAAGAGTGAGAAAAGCAAGGCAATACTTTTATATATATATATTCCTGGACACAGAACAGCTGCATTTACAATTAATTTCCACTGTTACGGAAACTGCCTGTAAATATGTGTTTGAGCTTCTGTCTGATATGACCAGAAAATTTGATATTGAATATGACCTTTACACATTTTTAATGTGAAACTTAAATAAGACAAAATAGAATAAATGCACTGTTTCCATTATTCCCTCCTATCTTTCAGCTCATAAAAGCCTATTCCCTTTAAAAATTAGGCACAGTGCCTACAAAGGAAAAGTGTCATTAGCAAAAAAGCTTCATGCTTCCACTGAAACACAAAGTATCAGTAGAACTCAACTGTGATTGAAATTAAAATTGTACCAGAAGACTGCAGCACTTTTGCATCCTTTTGGAAAAATAAAGGTGGAACCTGCATGGCAGGTTTGTCTTTGCACTCAAGGAAACTTCCCAGTGGGAGTGCTAGGAGGAAAAAGCTGGTATTTTCCTAAGGGTGGTAAACCATCTAGTTAATCCAAGGAAAATTCAGCTGGATAATTGTAAACAGCTAAATCCTTAATTAAAGGTGAGTACAAAGGTATCTCAGCACACATACACACACACACAAGGTATTTGTACTCTCCTCAGTTCTAATGAAATTGTTGTTTAGACGGATTTATGAATTGACTTCAGGATTAGATGCTTCCCTTAGATGTGTCTTCCTGATCTGGGAATAAAATTAACACCACAGCAGAATGCAGATTCCAAAGTGAAAAAGAAGTTGAAGTGCTAAAAAACTGAGAAACAAGGATAAGTGCTTAGTTGAGGGCTACTCTTGAGAAAGTAAAATCTAACAAAAGAAGCTTGCTCTCCTATGAATTGCAACTGGGGAAGCAGGACTTTGTGTGTAATTAATCCCAATTTTAGAGTGAATATTCCGTGTGTGTGGATTATCTCTGAGGTAAAGGTTTGCAAGACTGAGCTCCCAGCATACATTCCTGGGTCATTACCTTTAAATCAAGTCTTGGAAGGTACATATTGAATTTCTGCTGTTTGTGAGGAACCCATGGTGAGGATTTGCAAAAGTCAGAAGAAGGGATGGGCAGATGGGCCAAGAGGCACATTTTGGTTCTCAGGCCAGGGAGAGGGAGGAGATAGTGAGGACTGCAGTCCCTGCTGCTCCATCCTGCACCCAGAGCTCAGCAATTCACCCTGCTTAGCTCATCCTCTGCTTTTCTTCCTCCCTGAGGGGCTGCCCTCAAAATACAAACCCTCAGCTCCCCCATTTCCACTTCTCAGCTCTCCATCCTTCACATTGCAAGCAGGCAGCTCTCTGTGCTGAGGAACAGCTTAACAACTCAAAGAAGTGTATAGTACCATCCATCATGAATATGAAGACTAGAAATTATGTCTAATTTTGCTGTCTTTGGGAAACCAGCAGCTCAAGATTCCAGCTGTTCAAAATATATCAGTGGTGGCTGCAACTGCATTGCCCTGAGAGGGAACCATAGAAGCCACGTGGATTTATACATCTGCTGCTGCTGTGCTGCTAAGTTGGGTCTCCATCTCTTAGCATTGCATCCCACCCACACTTATTTGATTTTTAGTCTCAAATTTGGTACAGTACAAAACACAGCCCACCTTACAACAGTACCAGTCCTACTTCTCTCAGAGAAAGTTATTTTAGAAGGTAAAGGGTGGCATGGTTTCCATGTCCTTTCACCAGATGGCATCAATTAACACACCTTCTAACTCCAAATGTTAATATTTTATAAGACTGAGAGAATATTCACTTATTTTATTCCCCTTCCCACAGCATACACTTGCAAAAATGTTTTCTAACTTATCTTAATTCATATCTCTTATTTCATAATTACCATTTTACTATATTTTCTGCCCCTGTCATAGCTTAGTTGTGTTTTTTTGAAATTTAATCAAATAATAATTAAATTCTGAGGGTAACACCTCTGGTTATCTCTTCATAATTAAAGTTTACTTTTTTCTTCAGGAGTATTTGAAAGGAAAAAGCAATTGCTTGTAAGAATGCATGCATATCATTTGTGTGTGAGTCTGATGACTGAAGTGACATTGACAGGGAATTCAGAGGAAATAAAATTTATGTGTTCAGATACTGGAACTTTGGAATTTTTCTTTTCTGATTTGGATTGGTTATCTGGTTTCAAGAAGTCCCAACTATATGCCAAACAAAACCTAAGAGGTTGTTAAGCCTTCTGTCTTAAACATTGTTTTTACTGAGCATGGTAGGTGCTAGAAATTGTTCTCTTCATCTTCCCTCACAGACAGACTGACTTCTTTCCAAGATGGGTTCAAGGAGGATCCATCAATATTTGCTTAACGAGGTGTTAGGTTTTTTTCTGTGATATCTTAGGAAAAAATCCAAATCTGACTTGGCTGGAGAGGAGTGAGATACAGTTAAAGCACTATTAATGCAGTGAGAGCTCAGCCCCAGCTACCATTCTGCTCAGACAACAATTTTTCTTTGCTCCAGTCCAGGGTTACTCGGCATCTGAGATTTATAAAGGAAAAAAATAACCCAACACCATAACCCTTTCAATATTTCAGAGTTTACATTGACAAAATTGTTCTTAATATTTTATTGGACCATCTCCTCACTAGACAGCTTGAGGATATTTTCCTCAAAATAAATAATGGTCAAGAAGATCTAAAATAATAGCTTTTCATTCTAGGGTTATTTACAGTCCCGTGATTAAGTCATGAAACTGCAGAATAGGCAAAGAGGTGATTATAACATTGTCAGTGTCCAGCAAAGTGTCTGACAGGACCTAGCTGGGCCCCTGCATCCCCAGCTGTGACAGATGTGGCAGCAAAGAGGGAAAACACAGTTTGAGTCTATTGGCAATGGAAAACAAGATTTTTAATGTGCTGTCAGAGATGAACAGCAAAAACCGTTCTGGTGCTAGAGAAAGTGATGAAAGTTTCCCCAAAGCTGAACTCGGAGCAGGGCAGAGGGAACAGTAAATAATCAGTGCATGTGTTACAGGCAGGGTGATGTGTTTGTTCTTGGCTATGTGGATAGTTCTGCAAGCAAAATGGGCTGTTAAGTATTGCACATCAGCGTTTCTTACCTTATTAGATTACAAGGTTTTACAGCGCTCTCTCAGAACCTGATAACAGTCCCGACTCCCTCTCCTTACACAAACCTTGACAACCATACAACATTTTACATTTAATTACTTGAGCTGAGACTGTTCCTTGTACAAAGGTTGTTTTCAAATTAATTAATCTGCTTCCTCCATATGTCACAATCCTCTTTTGTATCCTTCATGATCTTTCAGACACGAACAAAACTCATCCAAGATCCATATGTCTCTATATTTACTGTTGTTATACACTTGTACCTGATTTTTTTTAAAAAACTGTCATTGAAAAGCTACTTTTAAAACTAATAAAAAGCTTTTCCCAATGTCACATAGTCATAATATAATTTTTTGTTGTTGTTGTTATGTGAGAACTGTTATCACCAGCATGAACACTAATCTCATTCATATCACAACTACCTAAGGAAGCCACTGGGCATTTGGATTTTTTAATGCAGTTCAAGGGCTGGAATAACATGGATAAACAGCAGGAACTCTGCAGGTCACTATCTAGTTGCTCACAACAACAATATTCTGGAGGAGTTAACACCTAATCTAATTAGTTTCCTTGGGGGGGGAAAATATGGGAAAGGGAGAGCAGTATCTCTCCTGGTTTATAATGTATATTTTTTAATACTGTAATTAGCATTGCAGTGGCTTATCCTGGTAGCATGAGATAGTCAAAGTTATCAGCTTTGCTACTCAAATTAGAGCTCTTAGTCTCTCCTGATTCAAACTATCTTGAAATAATTGTAATAATAATATTTTATTATTTTAAAAAATCAGGAAACTCACAGCTGTTTTGTGTCCTCATGCAGAGAGTTTGTTGACAAAAATGAGCACCTTGTTATTTTCCAGTGGTTCTGAGACAATCCTCTGGCAGCCCCACATTTCTCTGTACAAAAGAACAGGAGAAGTCCACTGTGTCTGGGAAATCTCTGGGTCTCCTGATTGAGGAAGGGCTGCTGTGACCCAGGAGAAGGAGAGTCCTTGAACAACTGGAGCTTCCACCTGAAATGGATTCAGCCATTCCCATTCTGAGAAGGTTAGGAGGTCACTGATTAGCCAAATTTTATCTAAAGCAGTCACAAGCATTAGAAAATGGTTATCCCTAGCTCTTTGAAATTATAAGTTTTGTTATTAGAAAGCTGAAATAAACTGGATTGTTTTTCCATACCTAAATTGTGCTCTCTCTTAGGATAAAGGAAAAGAAAGCATCTATTGCCTGAATATTGCCCTCTGAACTGGGCATTTTTCACTGTTCAAACTTTGAAAAATAGAAAAAAAAGAGACTGGTAACATCAAAGTTTGACTTGGCTTAGTGTCATCGAGTGACACAAAAAAGTCAAGAAACCTTAAACAATTTGTTGATCTTGTGCCTTCGGTGTCATCAATCTCCTTTATTTTTAGATCAACTATTGAGTGCAAAGCTTCATATTGCTGCACCTAGATTTTTTAATGTACTGGTGAATGATGGGAGTCAGCTGAAGTTTGAAAGACTCTCATTATGACTTTTGGGCATCAATACATGAGGTCTGAATTGTTCTGCATCTGCCATAATCTTTTTCAGGTTTTGGCAAAACAGTGGAGCTCCATCTTCAGGGGATGCACTAGAGCATGGCAAGAGCTGGGTTTGTACTAACAGTAACATACATTCAATGGCATTGTTAGGATTCCACTGAGAACATTATTAATTTTGTAGATTACAACAACATAGTCACACAGTAAGTGCTGTATAAAAATTAAAAAAAAAACCAAAACCAGTAGCAAACTTCTACTCCAAGGCTCCAAGGTGAGATTTTCCTCCCTTTTATTATTTTTCCCATATTAAAGAGAGATAACAAGAAGTCCATGGTTTTCACTTCAGATTTTACCATGTAATTCTGAGTACACCTTACACCATGAAGGATAAGGCATGGAATACCAAGAATTCTCCATGCTGCAGCAAAAAGGAGACAGTGCCAGCATAGCTTTTTTCACAGCTCTTCTTCAACAGCAAACACAGAGGAAGATGCAGAAATGAGAGGACTATGGTTTATTACTGGCAAGAGATCCAAATCTGGGAAGCCTGACACGTGACTCAAAATGTGACAGCTGAAATATATGAAATTTCAGAGTATTAGGAACATTATTCTGGATGTCTTATTGAAACACACTACACAATCATCTGCCACAAAAGTGGAGTGATTCAATTTTAAGGCAATTTAAAAATCAAATTGAGGACATCTCTCATTTGAAGTGAGTGAGACTTGGCAGGTCCTTTACAGATGAAAAGAGTTAAGCCCTGCTGCTGCCTCTAAAGTTCTGGATCACAGAGGTGGAACCACAGAAGGGGGAAAAAAATCCTTTACAATTTCTATGACTGAGGGGAGAAGTGTGCCCCTGAAAACCAGAAGGGAGATCAGAAGAATCATTTGTATGGGGGTTTTAATTTCCAGGTCAATGGGTCCTGAACAATACAGTTTGTTTATGTAAAAAAAATCTTAAGAGCAGGGAGCAGAAAAAAAAGATAACAAACACAAGGGAGTATTTTCTCAAAGAAGTCAATGAAAAGTAAGAATTCATTCCTAGAAAAGAAGCATTAACAAAGTTCAGCAAAGAGCCAATGAACAACAGGGGAAAAATGAAAGCACAACACATTTTGAGGGTAATCGCAAGAAATGGGCCCAATAATCTTAAACCCAGGTATGACTGAATGAGTTTGTAACTCAGATTGTTAATGGGACAGAGACAAATAATTTGCTACACAGAAAAAAAACCCCTAAGTTTTGCAAAAGTACCCGGTGAACAAATCTATGAACTTATTTAGATGACTAACCATGTATAAAAGGATCAAAGTAGATTTTCAAAAGTGCATGGATATTTCCACATACTCTTAGCCCCAATTCAAATTTTTGAAATGACCTAGGGTCAGACTTGTGAAGTTATTCAACAGCCTAAAATATATACACAAGTACTAATGGGACCTACATAATTGCTTAACTAATTCAGTTACTTGACTTCTGTTAAAAATTTCAATTAATATATTCCGCTGGGTTTTGAAAAGGAATTGGAAATGCTGAGAATTTATTCATTAAGAGCTCATCTTCATAATCTGGTGTGTAAGAAAACAATGTTAAATGCTCTTTGCTGTCATCAGATGTATCTGTTGATCATCTAAATCCGAGCAGTCTGAAGTTATTTTTGTACTCTAGACTATTCACTGCGACTTTATCAAACATGCCAAGGCAATTTCATTATTATTTCTCCTGACATAAAATTTGAGTTTTATCTTCAGATGTATCAATATGATTTTGGCTCCATCTGCACTTGCTAAGTAAAATTAATTGGAATCACATTTACCACAATCAAGCTAAAATTAAATGAGACTGTTATACTGGAGACATGGAGGGTTTTTTCTGGTTTAGGTAGAATTAAAACAGAGATTTTTTCCTGCTCTTTCCTAGATGTAATATTTTTTTCTCTTAAACTCTTAAATCCAAAGAAACAGGAGGAATTCAGCATAAAACTTGTTCTTTTTTCCTTTTCTCTATTCCTGGTTAAAAACACCATGCAGTTGTTTTCATTTTAAAAGCCCAATAAGAGAATTACAGACTTTTCTATTTTTTTTTTTTTCAAAGGATACCATTTTGCAAATACACAGGGAAAACGATTAATAAAAAATGGAGCACAGCACTGATTGAACATTAGTGCATGTGCTCAGCCACTAAGCCAGTCTGGGTGAGATGTGCTTTGTACTCAGGGCATTGTGTGCATTCAGAATGAGATAATCAGTTTAAAACTATCCAAGAACCTCTGAACTGCAGATTAACTTCCATCATCCTCTGCAGAAAGGGAGAGCGATTGCCATCCACTTGCTGCCAACACAATCCAGGGGAGGAATTCTTTGCCTTTCTTCTCTATAAAGATAGAAATGGCATGGAAAGTTTAATTTATTTCTTGCTGAAGTACCTGAGGCTGTTTTCAACACATGAGAATGGTTTGGGTTGGAAGGGACAATAAAAATCATCTCATTCCAATCCCCTGCCATGGGACACCTTCCACTTACCCCAGGTTGCTCAGAACCTCTTCCAGCCTGGCCTTGGACACTTCCAGGGATCCAGGGGCAGCCACAGCCTCTCTGGATAACCCATGCCAGGGCCTCCCCACCCTCACAGGGAGGAATTTGTTCTTCATACCTAATCCCCTGCTCTCTTTCAGTTTGCAGCCTCTGCCCCAGTCCTTCACTCCAGGCCCATGTCCCAGGTCCCAAGGGGCTCCTGGAGCCCCTTTAGGCCCCAGAAAGGGTTCTAACATCTCCCAGGAGCCTTTTCTTCTCCAGGCTGGAAAACCCCAGCTCTTCCATCCTGTCTCCAGCACAGAGGGGCTCCTGCCCTCAGAATATCTCCATGGCTCCCTTTGGACTCACTCCAGCAGGTCCATGTCCTTCTGATTTCAAGGGCCTCAGAGCTGGAGAGTGTTTCTGTGTAATGTATAATTATTTATTTTGTGCCCACTGACAAGACAGGAAGAGGAACACAAATTAACAAAACCTTAAAATTATGTCAACAATTAATCTGCAAATCATTTCTGTCTGGCGTGCTGCTATCTAACCCCTGGTATCCTACATCAAGTTCCATTTCTGCAGGCCCTCTCTAACTTTGAGTTAAAGGTCCATCTCCACCCTTCCTCCTTCCAAGCAAATTTTTTTGTCTGGACTCTTAAGACAGGAGACAACAGTATTATTTTCCACTTTAATTTTTAGACAGCATTCAATTTCTGAAATACTTTCAATTAATAGAACATGGCAAACAATGTCTAAGGCATCCCTATTTTCTGAGAAGAACACAAACTTTCATCACTAAACTTGTCAGTGATGTACTCTTGATCTGATGTGCTTCTCCAAAGCATCACCTTTCTGCTTGCTGTCAGGGACCACATATCTATGACAAACATTTCAAAATGAGTGATAAGGTTAAAAACATCTTCTCTGAGTTTGTGTGCAAACATTCTCCACATTCTCAAGGTTCTCTGTAGCCATGCTTTTCATTCTTACACATACTTGCTGTGCCTTTAAACATTGCAACACCATGAGAAAACCCTAAATCACAGTGCATTGTGAGTGCTGGCTTAGTAACCAACAAAACCAGAGCTTTGCTACACCACACAAAAGATCCATGTTTCCTCACATTTAACAAACTGCTGAAAGACCTGCAATTTAGATAGCAGGAACTGAGAAGTTCTGTGCTCTAAAGTAGGGAAGAGATAAAGGCCTATGAGGCAGAGGAAGGGAAAAGATAAAGAGCATCACTGTAAGACCAGTTTTTGATACTATCAATCCCATTTAGCCATCTTCTTTTAGCTAAAATGTTTGTTTACACTGTCCTGGGGTTTTATTCCAAATGTCAAAGTGACAGGAATGATATGAAAACATAGATTAGAAAGCAATTGCTCAAGTGCAGTGTCCTCTGAGGCAGAGGAGAGTTTCCTTATGAAGCCTTGGACAGAGGGGACACGATAGTGCTTTCATTCTCTACATTTCAAGCCAACAGCGCTGCTAAAACCCAGGATCTCTCTACTCTACTTGTGCTAAGCAGCAACTGCTGTCTACACCAAGCCACCTGGGCCTGTTCCTGGAGCTCCCCTCAATGAAGAAAAGGGAAAATCCCTTCTCTCTGTCTTGGCAGACCATGTCAAGGAGAGACCCTTGACCTTCAGGCTCATGGAGGTGGGTGACCTCACTCCCAGGGTGTCCAGTGTTGTTGCTCCTTGGAGCAGGCTGGCAAGGTTTAAATGGTAGAATGCTTGGTTTGCAATCCCATGAGTTGCATATGACTCCTGTGGCCAAGCAGGAATCATGGGAAGAAACCAGGATGCAGACAACATGGACCCTTCTTGGAACAGTGCAAAAAAGCATTTTCATAAATCAAAAGCTTCCACAAATTGGTGGGATTTTTTTGAGAAAGCATTAAAAATGGTACTTTGCATAGAAAGCCATATGACATTTTAAAATGTATGTAAAACCAGCAGCCAGTTCTTTACTGTCTCAGTACCCAGTTTTGCACAAACTTGCCAGCATAGTCCCACTTGCTTAGAAAAAAAACCCAAAACACTGATTTCTTTTCTTTTAGAAGTGCTGCTTGGAAAATTTTGTTACAAATACCTTTCACTGAACTTTAAAAGGAAATTATGTGGTACACCATATAACCTTTAAAAGGTACACCTTTAAAAGGAAGTTATGTGGTATTGCAGGAGGACTCAGCACCTTCAATCCTTGTTCCCTGCAGTAAATAATTAAAATAAGCAAAGATGTTGCATTCATTTGGAGAGCTTAGCAAAGGCATGCCCACCCAACCATTGCTGAAGGGTTTTATTGTTTTCTAGGCCGTACCTGAGCTCACTGTGGGCACATCAACACAGTTCAAGAAATAACCTAAGCTCAGAAAAGGGCAGGCAAGCACACAGGCAGAGTGGGCAACCACGGGAATCCCAGGGCCTCTCAGTGGGTGAGAATCATAGAATCACTAAGGTTGGGAAACACCTCTAAGATCACCATGTCAAACCATCAATATAAACAAACAATACCTAAGCTATAACTTGTAAAAATGAGGACTATGGCCTGGATTATCAGGAGGTGGATAATGCAGCTTCTTTTTATGTTCTTGCATGGTGGAATTAATGGCAGCTCTGAGAGCTGTCTGGGTTTGGGATGTGCCCTGAACCCCTCACGCTGCTGGCTGCAGTGCAGTGATTGACTGGGTAAAGGATACCAGTCCAGCTCAGTTCAAAGGTGAGCAGAGCAGTTTAAACCACTCTTCAGCAGTCATTTAAACCAAACTGGAGTGAATTAGGTCATACAAGTTTACAGTCATACTAGCAACAGCCGAGGAGAGCTTTAAAAACTGTCCTTGACACCTCTTAGCTTTTAGTTATTCTTATCTCCTTGTTTCTTTATGACTCTGTCATTCAATCCAACATCCAAGCTGCCTCTTGCTTAAGAGCAGCTCAGGCCAATTCCCTGATTTTTAGAAAAAAATATGATGCTTAAAAAACAGAGAAAATCTGAGAGTTGGACCTGGGGCTTTGGCATCAAGGGAGGAACAGGACCTTAAAGAGTGGTGGCACAGCTGGATGTGACTGCAGCTGCTCTTCTTCCTCCTTCACGTGGGTGAGCTCTGAGCCGCAGTCAGGGTTGAAAAATGCCAACTGTTTGGTCAAAGGCAGACAGAGGAGCTCCTGGAGAGGGGTAGCAGATGTGAAGTGTTATGGTGAAACTTATCAACAGCTCCTGGTAATGATTGTAAGGATTAGTCTTTCTAATGTTGGCTTGTCCATTCATTTTTTATAGAAATTAAACACCACACAATCATCTTAAAGAAACATTTACAACACCGTGGCTCGATCTGAAATAGACATAATAATATCTTGTATATATTCTGCCACAAATTTAGATTTGTATTTTTAGGTTTGGAGTGTGCTCCTTTCAGTGGTGAGGTTGGTGCTCCCTGTTTTGTTGGTCACCCCTCATACCTGTATATAATTCACCACCTCAGAAACCTAGTACTCATTACTCTGCAATAATAATATGTAATTGAAAAAAAAAAAAGAGAAAAAACTTAACATAATTCTACCCCCAGACAATATCACGAATGTATCCAGTTTGATCTGGTCTTATCTTAGGCTGTCTTGAGTCAAAGAGAGCAGGTTAGGCCCGGGAATAGCAGGGGAGAAGGGCTGGTGTGGTACCCATGTTCTTCCTGCTCCTGCCTAAGCAGCAGAGCTTAGAGTGAAGCTTGATGCTCCCATTGCACCCTCACACCAAAATGTTAAATAAACCAGAGTGGGATCAGTGAAGGCAACACTCAGATATTCTTTTTTAATCAGGGGTTCCTCTCACGCTTTCAAATCCTGAATGGGGGAATCTGCAGAAGCAGCACAAGAGACACAACCCAGTGTGTGGGTATAATTAAAAAAAGTAGCAGCATAATTAAAATGATAACAGAGGGAGAAAGTTATCAAAGGTGATGTGAGAAAGCACCAAGGTGAAATGGGATTTTTGCCATTAACTTTACTAAAGCTGAATTTTCCTGACAAATATAACATCTTCCTAGATGTCGCAATTTATTTTTTTTTTATTTAATAGGAGAGCTATAGGTAAAAATCAATTAGATCATTGTCATTGTGTGATACTTTCAAAAAACAGCAATAAAGTTGTCTCCTAGAAACATAATATTTTCATTTTAGAGTATAATATTTGTTTGATAGCTCAGAGTACCATTTCAGCCTTTCCTTTTACATGAAATAATATGTATGCAGCAGAGTGATACAGAACAGTGAGATAAAAAAACATTTCCCAAAGTTCAATTGCTCATAATGGCTTATATTGCCTATGCATATGTGCCTGCACAGAGGGAGGTTTATTTCAGGGAAAAAGAAGAAGAAAAAAAAAAGAATAAAAAAGAAAAAAAGAAGTGGAAATTTGCAGTATTTGTTACACTTATCAGACTTGAACACCTTTAAATGGTTTCCCATGAAAGATGTTTCTATGTGACCAAAAGCTGTTAATAGCAGTTTTTTGCTGGAGACCTCCAGCTATCTTTCTATAAAAGACTGAGGCTGTAAAGTCCTTGTATCTGTTTCTGTTACAGACCAGGGAAATGCAGCTGCAGGCTGCAGAAGGAGGAGCTGTGCTCCTGGGGTTGCTTTCCTTCAGAAGGGTGATGCTGTGCACCTTGTCTGCCTGTGTTTCCACAACAATCCACTGTTGCTTAATAACAATCCATAATGTTCTAAAAATAATAAGCCTAGGTGGTCCGGAAAGCTAGGAAATAGAAAGGCTGTCACATTTTCTCCAGAGGGAATTGATACATTTTGTTGTGCTCTATTCCCCAAAGGGCACAGCAGATGTACAGGTACTAGGCTAGAAATTGTTATAATTACAAAACCTGTATTCAGTTCCTCAGAGAGCTTTGAAATTTCAACATATAGTAGAAACTGGAGCTTTGAAGAGGGAAAAAAAAAATCCATATGCCCAAAGAACAATAGAGTACAGGATGATTTCCTGAATTATTTACTGCAGCAAGTCGATCATTAAGAAATACAACACAACAAACAAAACTTACAAGAAGCACTGTAAATCTAAAGCACGTCAAAACCAAAATTTCTGGCCCACAAAGGGGTTTTTTTAATACATATATACAACTTTTGTTTTGCACTTTCTGGCCAAAGTGGTTATCTAAGAATCTATACAGACCACCATCACTCTTCTTCTCACCCCATCTCCGTTGCCTGTGAATTGCAGCTATCAGTTTTCTGTGAGGGAAAGGCCTTTATTACTGCTAACACAGGAAAATGAATTGAATTCTCTATGTTCCTATGTAGCTAAAAAAAAAAAAAAAAAAAAAAGAAAAGCTTACTGTCTTACTCTATGTTTGGAAAGGGTCAATCATTGAGTGATGGCAATAGAGGAGAAAAGGTTTTCAGGTCCTTGCTTATTTCATTGAATCATAGCATCATGAAGGTTTGATTTGGCTGTGGCTTTAATATTCATCTAATCCAATCTTCCTCCCATGGGCAGGGACACCTTCCCTTACCCCAGATTGTTCCAAGCCCTGTCCAAGCTGGCCTTGGACACTTCCAGGGATCCAGGAGCAGCCACAGCTTCTCTGGGCACCCTGTGTCAGTGTCTTCCACCCTCACAGTGAGAAATTTCTACCCAGTATCCCATCTAACCCAGCCCTATTTCCCAATTTCAGTGTGAATCCATCCCCCTTGTCCTGGCACTCCAGGCCCATCTCCAAAGCCTCTCTCCAGATCTCCTGTGGCCCCATATAAGAACCCACAAAATTGTTCTCTTTGGTCCTATGCCATTCTTTTGAGGCCACAAACCTGTGGGTAAATTCTCTGGTTTCTTGAGCACCTCCAAAACTTACTGACATCAGTGTGAGGCTCACAGGCCTTCATCAGTACTTCTGGGACACTCACATGTTCCTTCTAAATCAAGAGATATAATTTATGGATATCTTCTGGAGATGAGAACATTTTATGTAGATCTGTCCTAATTATTTAACAATCTGCATTGTTCAAATTTCATCCCTTCATCATATCACTGGAAATTCATGTGAAAATTGAAATGCACTGTGAGATGGTTTCAAATTTCTCCTGGGAATTTGGCAAAAGCAGAGTTTCCTTGGGTTTACCATTTTCACTCCTTGTTGTATTTACCTGAGGCCAATTTGCTGCAGGGGAGTGCAGAAATCTCACAGGCAAACAGGGAGAAGCTTGAAGTGTCTGATGCCTGGAGCATTTGGTGACTGGCATAGCACCAAATTATTAATCCTGTGATAACAGCTTTAAATCAGATCCTGTGCTGTCTGTTCTTCTCCTTTTAATTGCTGATCTCTTTCTGCTAGTCGCTGTCACTGCTCTTATTTAAGCTCTTACCTTTAGGAGACTGTGCTTAAGTAGGAAGAGTGAGGCAGGGGAAAGGAGACAGCAGAGGGAGGAGGATGAGGAGGAGAAGGCAGGGTGAGGGCAGAAGGCTCAAGGTTCAGATAAAAGTTCAGAACTTTTATCCAAGCCCAGGCAGCCACCACAGTGAGGTGACATGACCTCCAGAACAGGTCCCCCCAATCAGGACAAAGCAGGAGCTGTGATTTTCCCACTTTTCATTCTGATATCTAAACTGTTTTCAAATCAGGTGTTGTGTGCTACTCTTTACTTAGTGTGGGTTACCAATAACAGCATAATCCAAATTGTTACTTAAATTATTGGATAAATAATCTGTTATATCAGGAAAGCTTCAGTCTCATTGAAAACATGAAAGCTATTATATAATGGATTTTTGAGAGGCTCACTGAAGCCTACTCTGATAAATCTATAGGGAAATCACTCTTTACAGCATTCTTACATATACAATAAACTGTGCTAGCATGGCTCTTAAGGAGAAGCCTTTGAAAGAAAAGTATTTGAGGGTTAAAAAGAACACCAAACAAAAAAAAATCCTGAAAAATAACACTCAGAGAATATCTGAGCACTTACATTTCTCACAATTAACCTCCAAGCAAGGGATTTCTCTCTATTTTGAAGGAAATTAGCAACCTCTTCAAATTTTGCAAAGCCATAAGAGGATGTCCTAGAATTGCAACGCACTGTGTTTCATCTGGCATAGCTCTTCAATCTCTTCAATAATTTCTGGTGCCACAAAATGTCTTCATGTAACATAGCAACAGTTTCAGCAACTGTGCAGATTTAGAATCATCAAAAACATTGTAGTTTGGTCGAAATAGCATGGCTTCCTTCCCTGTTCTATACCTTACATAATGTGTAGGTGTAGCATTTGTAAATATCTGTCTGAAGTCCCACAGTAAAAGAAAAAAAAAAAAGCATAATAATGATAAGACAATGTGAACAGATACTACATCTGATGCTGGAAGTCCCCTACAAAGCATCTGAGATGCCTTGGAAAGGAAAAAATCGTGATGTCGGGGCAAAATACCCTTTTCCTTCTGAGTACTTAATGGCAACACAATCATCGCCGAAATAACCAGATAGGAAAAAATAAAGTGGAAATTATAAAATTAAGAAAAACCTCTGGCTTGTGGGATGTGTGCTTTCTTATACAATGTGCTGTGCTTCTAAAAGCCTTTCAAACAGAAACTCAGTGTACAAGTTTGTGTTTCCAGCAGGGCATGGGCACAGTGAGTTCAGAGAACACTGTGGGGATGTGATGGCTCACGGGCAGGAGCTTCTACAAAGAGCGTGATTTCCACACATCAAATAAACACTGCAATAGGACTTTAACTATACTCCTAAGGTTACACATTTAAATAAGGAAATGTGTAGGATTAACTTGCTGAGGGTTTGGTGTTTTCTCTTTATCTGTTTGAGAAAGGATGACATAATGATCTATCTTTAATTTGTGTAGTGGTGTAACTGTGCTCAGTGCCAGTTGATGGTCAGTGAAGGCAGTCAAGTGCTGTAATTACACTTCAGTGTATATAAACACTTATCTGTGTCTGAGTGTGTATAAAATATATGTGAACATGGAAACTCTACCCTGAAGGGAAACTTCTTTCTCACCATCCCTCTCTCTAATGTGTAAGTAGGTTCCAAAATTACAGCTGCAGGGAGTTTTCCTTCTTAGCAGCAGCTCCCCAGTCAGAGCAGGGAAAAGGAGCAGCTGCACAGTGGGATGGGCCCCTCAGTGGGATGAGGCATTAAATGTCTCCTGGTGACACTGAGATGAAATCAAGACTTCTAGAACACAAAATGAAGACCATGTTGGTCAGAAAATGCTGGAGAATGTTATAAAACACCAAAAACCCCCTGCTGTAATTCAGTTGACTGACCTGAAATTTCCAGTGAGCACATCCAATATACAACAGCCAAGATGTCCAAGTAGGTGGCACTGAGATGCCACCAGGCTCTGCTCCCACCCCAGAGATGGGAACAGTTCTTGCCTCTGTGCTGAGCTGAGATGCACCTCATACCCCTGCACTTGGATTTGAGCTGATGTTCACCTTTCCAGAGGGTAGCAGAAGGAGCTGGTACACGGCCCATACCAGCCTCTGACAAGGGGCATGGATCACTACCTTGGAAGTTCCCTCTCTTCCTAGAGCAGATGTGGAAGACACACATTTCAGCAGCCATTGAGATGTCCAAAACATGAGCTGATGGTAACCAGGTGAGCAATTATCTCATTCTGAATACACAGATTCTGGAAAGATCTAATTTTTCCTCTCAGTGCATCCTAAAAAGTAATGGTGAAGTGCAACATGGATGTGAACATTACCATAGCTGCAAAATAAAAATGTATGGGTGGAGCCTGACTTCATCTTTAGCAAACAGTACATTGGAAGAGTAAGAGAAAATGCAATCTAAAAATCTCATTTAAAAACAAATATATGTTCTTTCCCTTAATTAAGTCCATTAGTTTTTGCAATTAATCTAATTGTAACTAGTATTTCATGCAAATAGTTGCTGGCAGTATTAGCACAGATAGTAACACTTGCCACAGCTGGAGGTCATGAGAACTTAAGGGCATTTTCCAGCCTCTTCCCTGAGCACCACTTTGGCAAGGGATAATTATGCAGAGTGAAAGCTGATGGATTGTTCTGATATCAGTGAAGCCTTCATGTCTTTTCACCAGATGTAAAGTGTAATCAGAATTTTTCAGAAGTACTTCTGAATGTCATTTTTACAGTTTTATTGGCAGCTTTTTAGAATCCATTTCCTGCCATACATGGAGGCACAAAGAGGTAGAATTGTAAAAACGCTGCACTTCTTTTCCTCCTTTTTCTTCAGCAGGGGGAAGATAGCAACAAAAAAGAGAAGACAGGATTGGTATCAGATATGGAGCACTGTGAGAACCGTGGTTGCCCTGTAATCTGGCTGTGGGTTTTTTTCCATGGCCTGATAGTGCCACGCTGCCTATTATCTCAACTTTTGTAATTAAAATGTCTTTAGTCAGAAGTACCTATGTATTGCTATGTTCACTGACTGAAAATTTCACTTCATCAGCCCCCCCTGCCAAACACCTTGTGCCTGCTGTGCTCAGCACCTGGAACCTGTGGTTTACAGCAGCTCCCTGATCTGCAGAAAGGAAATATTTGGATTGCAGCTGGGGCTTGCAGTGGCAAAGCAGAGCTGATGGTGGCGTGTGGGGAAGTGCAGCTGTGCCAATGGCAGCAGCACACGGAGCAGGGGAAGAGCTCAGCAGAAGGTTGCCCTGTTGTGTTTGTGGACAATCCACGCACCTGGCCAAACCCTGGAGAAGCCCATGGCCAATCACCAACCAACACTCATTACTGGACCTTTAATTAAGGTGCATCACTTCTGATTGCTGATATTGCACAGTTAATTAGGTGTTGGTAGATCAGCTGTAGGGACTGTTGTCATGGGTGACATTTGGGAGTCCACAGTGCCAGATCATAAAAAAATTGGCAGCATTCAGCAATATTGAGAATCTTACACCTGTAAAGCTGTCACATCATAGATAGTATATGTACTCATTGTCTCGCAGAGCAGATGAAGAGGAAGGTTTATCAACAAGAAAGGATTTTGCCTGCTTGACTTCTCCAAAATGAAAAGAAAGATCCATATCGGCAAGATCTTTATCAACTGAAGGCTGTTTTCTGGAATCAGCAAGGGTGTTTTTGCTTCTCAGGCTTCCTCTGACTGCTGCACTGGGAGACTGAGCTCATCTTCGCTTTTCTGTTTGGCTCCTTAGTGAGCATTTGCACACCATGAAAAGGGCCCTTTCCTTTCAGATTGTACACAGGGGACAACTGGGTGCTGTTTCACATCTTGAATGCACAGTGAGGGGACAAAACTCAAAGCTCCTGCCATTATCAGGGTGGTACAGTAAGGTATAATGAACCCACATTTCTGAAACAACCAAGTGTTGCCCAAAGGACAAAAAGTGCAGATAGATGATGCGACATGTCATGACCAACCAGAAAAGGAACCTCTGGAAAACATTTGGGTGAAATAAGACCAGGAATCTTTTATTTGTTTTTTGCTTTGATGACGTTATCTAGGCAATAGGGAAGAATTAGAAACTATGGGTTTGGTCTTGTTGGGAGTTAATTGGACAGTAACTGTAAGATGGTGATTATGGGATGACAACTGTGGGTGCTGTTCTCCCAGGAGCTCTTTCACACAAAACCAAAAAATTGCCAAAGCATCCTATGAGTAACCCCAGGAGCAGTGCACTGCACACTGACATATTTGTTGGGTAGGAACTGCCCAAAAGGTTTGCCTTTGGTGCAGTTAATTAGCCCAAAGTTAGAGATGAAACGATGCTCTGCAGTTTCTGCTCAATGATCTGCACAATGTGGTTGCACTGGGAAATTATGCTTGATCTTGGAAACAAACCAGTCTAACCCAGCTGTCTGCCTGTGCATCATGTACACACTGCAAACTCCACAAGCTCTTTGTCATGGCTACTCACTTCTGAGTCTGCTGAACTCATTCCTTCTCTCATTTTAAGATGGATCTGCCAATCCCTGAACCTTCTTATTTACCTTCTTTGGCTTTTCTCTCATCAGCTTGGCAGCCCTGCAGCGATAAAGTTGCTAATGAAGATACAGAATTTCAATGCCAATTTATCAGAAAATAATGCACCTAATTATTATCCAAATATTAGTAGCCATGCAAACATCACTGCTTTTATGACAAAGCAGAATGGGGTTCCTAAATCTGCTTTCAGATTATCTTCAAGATGGTGAGATATTTTCCAGTGTGCTTAGCCTTGGTTCCAGACTTCTTCTGCCCTAGTGGTTATGGCCAATGGGTAAATGAAGAATGAGAGGTTGAACAGGAAAGGTGAATAATTTGGCATTAATTCCTGCAAGTTATAGTGAACCTGGGCGATTCCCTAGGGCAAAAAGCATAATAAGCTAACAATCAAGATAGACAATGCTGTTGCCACCACTGTAAGAAGGTTTATTTCTATTCCTGTAATTTCAAGTAGGTCTTAAGTAGAAGGAAAGCATCTCTCATGTTTGCTGCCTGCATAGCTGTGAATTTCATCAAGTCCAATGTAGTTCTGAGGCATTTAAGGAAGGAGCTTCAAAACCAAAGCAAAGTAAAAGCTGAGCTTTATTCAGAAATACAGCAAAAACAACTTCTGCAGGTATTATCTCTCTCCAACTCTGCCTCTCTTGGCTTTGTGTGATACAGAGCCCCATGACCTTCTCTCATGCACCCAAAAAAAGGATATTTTGCTTTCAAGAAACCTTTTAACTTTTCTTTGACATTCCCAAGGTGCCTAAATAACAGAGTCAAGTCGTCCAACCTTGAAGTCAACTTAGAGAGCCTTGATTTTTCCAGACTCACACACCAATATGAAGAGAAATACTGGCTCAAAGTCAATAGGTTTATGCACGCACTCAGGAAGATTTAAGTCAGTGTCGAACACAAGTACTTGATTTCAGGTTTAGCTGAGTACAATCAAAACTCTTGTCAGATGAAAGTCTTTAATTAGATTTATTTTTTTCCCATGCTATTTCTACAGTAACATTTATATTATCCATGAGAGCTGGTAATATCATTCTCCTTGCAGCATATTTACACTCCAACAAGCTCCTGTGTCAGTAAAAGCACCCAGACAGAGCACATCAGTTGCCACCATCCCACTGCCAAGAGCCAAAACAAAAGAAAAAGGGCAAATCTGTTAGAATATCTTTTCCAACAAACTGAAGAAAAAGAGTCAATCATGAGAGCAAATGATTGCCACTTCATGAGAGATAGGAAGATTGCAGCTGCAGAATGTAAAAGATTTTCATTGACCTGTTGTTGGTTTGAAAAGATAAAGGGCTTTCTCTAGAAGTGCTTTAAAAATACACACACACAGAAGGGTAATTGAAAGCTAAAAATTCAGTTGCAAGAATTTATATCAGCAGAGCTGTGATCTCTTCATGTGACCAGGGACATGTTGTACTTGTCTTATGTCGAGGAGTTTCTGAATGTCTGGGAAAAGAGTAAACCCTCTTAATTAAAGCTGGGACTGAGAGAAACGAATCAGTAAGAAATAAAGCAAGAGAGGTAATCAATGAGGAAGGAGGATTTTGCTGGTAGGCCGCAATTAGACTTTGAGGAAAAGGACACAGAGCAATTGATCATCCAGTAGCTCCCTGGCCATCCAGGAATATTTTGCTCTATTCACTCTGAGGGCACAAATGTGGTAAACATCACAATCCTGCAGCCAAAGTTTTGAAACAGAAAGAAGTTGACACAGATTGAAGTGGGAAAAAAATCAAACATTGAAAATACCAACATGTATTGATAGTCACAGCATCTTTCTACTGGATTTTGGGAAGGAGAAAAAAATGGAATAATGAGCAGAGATAAATGTTGAATTTTCTATTATTATCTTGAATAACAAAGAAGAATTGTGGGAAAAGGTGTCTCCTCAGCAAGATTGGCAGGATCAGGAAGCCTTTTTGATGGAAATAAAAGAATAAATAAATAAGTTACACAAGAAAAAGTGTAGAAAAGCACTAGATTACTTTTCCTGCAGAAACTCTGAGATAGCCTGTAGCTGATGTGGCTGCCTGCCTTTGAGGCATTTGTGGGTGGAGATCCATTGAAATGGATGGATCACTGTGAAAGTTTAGTTGGGATGGTTTTTGGACCCAAATCTCATCACATGATGTGAGTTCACATGTTAACATTGAAGTCTGTTCTGCCTCCTCCAGGGGGCCAGGACACCACTGTGGTAAGGTCAAATTCATATTAGATGGGGTGGTCTCAAAAACGCATAACAAACTATCAGCTCAGTTGTTTATTAACTACTAAGCCAAGCTCTACATTTTTGTAGAAATTGGATTAACCTCATTTTCAACTTTCATCAGCCCAGTACATTTGATGGAATATTCTTCACATAGGCTCTGGATTTTTGAATTTGGTGGGGTTTTTTTGGGGAGGGTTGTGTTTTCTGGGTTGTTTTTTTTTGTTTTGTTTTTGGGGTTTTTTTTTTGTGTGTGTGTGTGTGTGTGTGTTTTTTGGTTGGGTTTATTTTATTTTGTTTTTGTTTTGTTTTGATTTTGGTTTGTTGGTTTA
>VZUI01012531.1:17302-28848 GCA_013401135.1 Cettia cetti | reverse complement strand
AAACCCCACACCCACAATCCCAGGGCTGTCACTCAATTTTGGGAGCTGTTCCACGGCCTCAGGTCAGTGCAGGGTTTGCCTGGGGGGTCAGAGCCTGGCAGCACAGAAATTCTGGAATTCTCAGTGCCCAGGGTTCCAGCACCTTCCCTCTCCCCTGAAATAATTCAAGGTTTGTGAAATGAAGCCATAAATGTTTCTGATCCTTACAGCATTGGGAACAAAAGAATCAATAAAAAATGGAATTAACAGCTCCCAGTGGTGCTGGGAAAGGTTCCCCCACCCCTCTGATTCCCTGCTAATCTGAATTCTTGTTTTTTATACCTGGAACGGGTTTGGAGCCATGGACTGGAGAGCCAGGAGTGTAAAACCCCGGGATGGTTTGGGCTGGAAGGAACCCTAAAGCCCATCCCAGGGAACTTTCCACAGCCCAGGCTGCTCAGTCAGGTGCAAAAACAGGGAAAAAGGCAAATCAGAGAAAAAAAAAATCCAAGGATGCAAATTTGTCCTTGCCCACATCTCAAGGGAGCTCCTGACATCCTTTATGGACTGGGCAGGAGCTGGGTGGAAAACTCCTCTTGTGGCTGGGTGTTAATGAGAGGCCATAGAAAAATTACACTGAAATATTTAATTGATGTTCCATTCTCCAGCTTTGGGCTTGGAATCAATTTTGCAGCCTCCTCTGGAGGTTTTGCTGATGTTGTCACCTAAAATTTGCATTGATAAATGATCTATAAGAAAAAAAAAAAAAACAAAAAACCAGATAAAGCAATAAATATCAGTGACTTCATGTAACCCAGTGTCAGATAATTTATAGTGAGTTATTTATGAGTTTATATGGGATAATTTATGAGTTTATATGGGACAATTCCAGAGGAGCACAGACAGCACAGAGGGCACCTCTAGTCCTTGGCTAAGAGGTTCAGGAATGATGCAGGAAAAGTTAAAAAAGAAATAAAAAAGTAAAGTTGTATTTCTGGAAGGTACTTTTACGCTTTTGGAGGGTTTAAAGGTTTTATTAGCATCAGCACAATCAGAAGGGTGTAATCAAGGTAATCAAAAGCTTAAATAATCTCATTTAAACATCATCCTGATCTGCAGAGGGGTGGGAAGTGTCTCTAGTTCATCAGGTGAAATCCAACTCAGGGATTGCTCTCCATTTCCCATCTGGAACCAGACAGAACCTATGGAAAAATACCAGCAAGTGTAAGAAGCAGCCATAATTCTGTTTTGGAATCTGGATTAGGCCAGGATTTCTCTGGGTTCACACACTGCTTCCTTCAAGCCACGTCAAGGCATCCTCCTTCCAAAACCAATATCCCACATTTTTAAATTTAATTGTACGATTTTCCCCCCATTTTCACAGCTCGAGATCCAACAGCAGCTTTAGGGACGAACAGATAATTAAATTTTCATTTTCAGCCCTGATGCTTTGTTTGTTTAAGAAGACTGAAGAAGAAATGAGTGGCCCAGGCCTAGGTATCACTCCAGCATCTCCTGATTTTTCTGGGAACCACCCACACCCAGGAGCAGCAGGGAGATTCCAGAGAAATCCCATCCCAGCACCAGTCGAAGAAAAGGTTGGGTTTGTTTGAATTAGGGAAGGGAAAGCAAAGAAAAAATAAACTGCAAACCAAAGTATGTTCCTACTTCTGGTCCTTTCCCCTGGATTAAGGAAGAGATCCAAACTTTCTGCACAAGAAACATCTCTCTGCTTCCCTCAGCCCTTCCAGCTCTATTTAGTCTTGATTCAAAAATCATTGAGAAAAGGAAAAATCAAGGATTTTTGCACTGATTCCCATGACTGAGCATCCCATCCGTGTTTGGCCTGAGGAGCACTGAGCTGTGTAAATACTTTTTTGGGCTTCAGTGGCAGAAAATAATAGGGTTCAGTAAATGGATGCAAGAGAAAAAGGTCGTAATTATTCAACCAAAATATGGAACTCAGCTTGCTTAAATAAATACCCTCCTGCCCAAAGCCAGCAGGGTTTTTTAATGCATTTTATCCCATTGCAGGGATAAAATGAGGATGTAAAGCCTGGTGGCAGGAATTAGATCTAAAAAGAGCCCTCGATATGCCAGGAGTGAGGGGGTGAAATGATGGAAACCCTGATTCCTTCTGGAAAATGCTCTGGAATGAAGGATAGACCCCCGATTCCTTCAGGAAAATGCTCTGGAATGAGGGACAGACCCCAATTCCTTCAGGGAAATGCTCTAGAATGAGGGACAGACCCTGATTCTTTCAGAGGAATGGTCTGGAATGAAGGACAGACCCTGATTCCTTCAGGAAAATGCTCTGGAATAAAGGACAGACCCTGATTCCTTCAGGAAAATGCTCTGGAATAAAGGACAGACCCTGATTCCTTCAGGGAAGTGCGCTGGAATGAAGGATAGACCCTTGATTCCTTCAGGAAAATGCTCTGGAATGAAGGACAGACACCTGAGGTTCCTGAGGGCAGCCCAGAGCAGTGAATGCAGGCCGTCAGGAAAAGCAGGCAATTCCAGCAAAATCCAAGGAATCCTTGGAAAAGGCTGAGCCCTGGGTGGGAGCTGAATCCATCTTGTTGAGGAGAAATAAATCCTTGTGCTGGATGTCCCTCAGAGATGCTGCAGTTCAGGTGGGGTTGCCACGGAGTCACAGCCAGGGGTTCCAGCAGCGGCTGCCTGGAGCTGCAGAGAACGGGCTCTGCTCAAGGAGGGGAAAAGGGATCAAAGGAAATTCCCCAAGTTTTGAGTTCTGGAGTCATTCCATTCTCAAAACAACTTCAAACCCCAGGGCAGTACAGCACTGAGGGGGTTTCTTTCCCCCAGGGAATCAGGATTTCTGTCAGGAAATCCAGCCTTGGTTGGGTCCCCTGTTTTTTTTCTTTGAAATCTGTGGAGATGCATGTTCATCCACAAAATCCAGGATGGTTCAAGGACACACACAAAGGTTCTTTTCCCTCAAAAACTGAATTCCTCTCTGCAGAGCCCACCAGTTACACCCCAAAGACACCTCAGGGCTGGGCAGGTCACCCCACACGGAGCCAGGGAATGGTTTGGGGTGAAAGAGACCTTGGAGATCCTGATCAAATCATGGAATCGCAGAGTCATGGAATGGTTTGGGTGGGAAAGGACCTTAAATCCAGGCCCAGCACCTCCTCAACAGGGACAACTTCCACTGGACCAGGGTGCTCCAAGCCCTGTCCAGCCTGGCTTTGGGCACTTCCAGGGATGAGGGAAGGATTCCCAAGTTTCCTGGCTCCTGGAGTTTGAGTTCTAGGGAAGGGAGAGGCTGTAACCACTGGGCTTCACTGGGAGCTTGGCCTGGAGGGCTGAGCCAGCACTGCTGCAAAGTTCCCTGGAATCTTCACTGCATTCCCAATATTCTGTGTCTCTGCACCGCAGGGAATGGCAAAAAATGAGGGATTGAGAGATGGCTCTCCCCAGGGCATCTGCCTGTGCTGCCAGCCCTCCTCTGTGCTTCCCTTCCAAAAAGAGAAAAAAATGAGAATCCATCAGCAGCATTAAAAAAATAAAATAAAATAAAATTGCAACTCTCCATTCCAGGTTATTGCAGAAAAGTAATTAAAATCCAACTGCTGCCTCCAGCCCCCTGGGAGCAAATTTTTACTGGAAACGAGAAGGAAAGGTGGTTGGACTGTGGAAACATTTACCAGCTGCAGGTATAATGCTGTGTCTGTTGTCAGAGGGAACATTTCATTGGTTTATTTCTGGAGGATTATTTAGAGGGTTGTGGTCTCTACGTCCAGGTCTGAAGAGAAAAAAAAAAAATTAAAAAAAAAAGGGGGAAGAAAAAAATCCAACCTCTGAGGTGTGCCTTCTTTCTGCAGAATAGTGATTTGTTATGTGTTTGTCTGAGTTAAATATAGCAGCCAGGCCTTGGGTACAGGCTGGGATTTTATCCTGCTAGCTTTTGAAAAAGAGAAGAGGAAAAAAAAAAATAAAGGAGGGGGAAAAAAGAAGGAAAAAAGAAAAAGTAGGAAAAAAAGAAGGAAAAAAAGAAAAGAAAAAGAAGAAAAAAAGGAAAGAAAGAAAAGAAGGGGGAAAAAGAATGAAAGAAAAAAGAAGGGAGCAAAGAAGTAAAGAGAAAAAAGGGGGAAAAAGAAGGAAAGAGAAAAAGATGCAGAAAAAGAAGAAAGGAAGAGAAGGAAAGAGAAGGAAAGAAATAAAAGGAAATAATAAAGGGGAAAAAGAAGGAAAGAAAAGAAGGGGAGAAGAGAAGGAAAGAAAGAAAGAAGAAAGAAAGAAAGGAAAAAATGGAAAGAAAAAAGAAGGAAAGTAAAAAGAAGAAAACAAAAAATTCTTGTTTGGGTACAAGGAAAAGAAGACAAGCCAGAGTTTGAGGGTTCATTTGATTTAAATAATTCCATTTCAATATTAAGCCTGAGTTAAATAAAAGGCCCGGATTGTTCTCACTGACATTGTGAATTTGATTTCCCCATATTTCTGCCACACTTCCAAACTCTGACATTTCCTCTGCTGCCACGAGAAGCAGGAACAGATAATCCTGGAGTTATTTTTGCTGCTTTCAGCAGGGAGAGAAGGAAACAGGATCCCATCCATTCCCACAGATCTGCACCCTCATAATCATCAGGGAGCTGCTCATAATTTGTCTGCTCCCAACCACACCAATCCTCTGCCAGCTCTGCACACACAGCACTGCACGTGCTGAGGGATTGAAGCCCAGCTCTGGTTTGGATGCTGGATTCTCCCAAAAACTCTGCTGGATCCCATTTTCTCCGCTCCCACACAGCACCACACCTTTGCCAATTTTTTTGGAGCCCCTTAGCCATGAAAGCAATGGTGGGGGGGGGGGAAAAAAAGGGAAATTTTATCCCAAAATAACCTGGAGAGCAGCGGTGGAGCAGGGCAGAGCTGGAAGCCTCAGAGCTGCTGGATGTGCTGGGGATGGATGCAGCCACACCAGGAGAAAATGGGTGTTTCCTCTTGGGATAAATCCTTCCTGCTTAGCCCATTATCCCAGCTTGTCCAGTCAATCCCCGTCTCCTTTTGCTGCGATTTCAAGGACAAAAACACCCTTGGAGTTCTGGGAACAGCCCTTGGAGTTGGATTCCTGGGTGGATTTTCCAGGAAAAGTGAGGGATAACCATGGAAATTAAACAGCACAGGAGCCTCAGCTTCCTTTCAAATGGCAAATTTCCCTTTTGCAGGATAGAAATTAAAGCCCAGTGTTTTTCCCTGATATTTCAGTGGATCTTTCTTCTGGAATTTCCATGAACATGCTTAATTACACATACACTGACACACATATAAATATATATATTTATATGTATAACTTCATATTTCTCTAAAGCTCAGAAATCCCTTATCCATACCCTGCTCTCAATTTCTGAATTAACTCTGATTTATATTAATGCTCTTTAATAACCAGCTGCCCTCAGCCCCGGACTCAGAAACTCCAACTGCACTTCCAAACTTTGGAATGAGACTCTGAGATAATAAAAGTTGCAATATTACAACAAATTATTATTATTATTATTGTTGTTGTTGTTACTGTTACTATTACTATTACTATTACTAATATTATTACTATTATTACTATTATTGCTATTATTACTATTATTACTATTATTACTATTATTATAATTGCCATTTCTAATAATAGAAAAGCAGATATCTCTGTGAAATAGGGAGCTAATTGATTTATATTTAATACTGCAATGCAAACGAGTTTAGACCCAACATTTAGACTTAACAACAACAGAAACAAATTTTAAGGGATGAAATATTTAGTGTTAAAATACGGGAATTCCTTGCTTGAAGTTTTTTTGGAAGGAATTTGCTCATTTCATTTTATTATGGATTTTTTTGCCATGCAGCACTGCAAGGAGCTCACGATCTCACAGCTGGGGAGATCCACGGGGCTTCCTTTGGGTTGGACATCTGTCAGTCAAATAAATTCCTGAGACAACCTGTGCCTCAAGGCCAGGGGCAGGAATGAAAGCTGACAGCTCCAAGATTGGGAAATATCCTTCCACAAAAACACAGCTCCCACTGCCGAGCCTGCCTGAGACTTCTGGCAGGGTGTTGGAAGTCCCTGGAGTGTCTCACGTTCAGTTTTTCTTTTAAAACATTTTTATTTCCCCAAGGGAAGTGTGTGAGGAGCATCCCAGCCCTCATCTCATCGTGGACGTGGCACCTCCTCAACCCATCCTATTCCCACCTGGATCGACCTGACTGCATTCTACAAACACTTAAAATATATATTTACAGATGGTTTCAGTTCATTCCCCACAAATTTTTCTATGAATGGGACAGAATTTTTGAGAAATAATGTTCCTGGGAGTCGGGAGCCTGGGTTTGGCAGCCTGGGTCAGGTTCCTGTCACAACAGGGCCATGGTTTGGTGGCACTCGGCCGTGTTTGGTTTATGGTTGCACTCAGTGACCTTTAAAGGTCTTTTCCAACCCAAATTACACTCTGATCCCATGGATTGCTGCAGGTTGGCTGCCTGTGCCAGAGCCCTGTGGAACCTGATCGCCCACCAGGCACTCGGGCTCGGGGCTGTTTCCTTCTGGAGACACAAACAGTTTAATTTGCTAAGCTCATAATGAGAGCTCTCCTTTTACCCAGGAGAGTCCCCTGATTTCAAAGATAAACCCTGGAAAGCCAGGCTGCGGTGCTGGGCAATGTCAGAACTCCTTGGATTTGGCAACCAGGGAATTCCAAAGGCTCCCTCTGGCTGAGGATGTGCCCTGGAATGGTCACGGGCTGGAGCTGTTGATCTGCTGAAGTTACCACTGTCCTTGGATCCTCAGCAGAGACAGGATGAGAGGAAACAGCCTCAAGGTGTGCCAGGAGAGGTTTGGGTTGGAAATCAGGGGGAATTCCTTCGTGGAAAGGGATGTCAAGCCTGGAGAAGGCTGCTCAGGGTGGTGTGGAGTCACCATCCCTGGAAGTGTTCAAAAAAACGGGTGAATGTGGCACTCAGGGACAGGGCTCAGGGTGAACGTGGGGGTGGTGATGGGTGGGAGACTGGACTTGATCATATTAGGTGGATATTCCCATAATTCTGCCTTTTGTTGTGTTGTTTTGTTGTTTTGTTGTTATCTTGACTCTGTTTTATCATCTTGGCTCTTCTCAGCCCATTTTGGCAGCAAAACCATCTTGAAAACCTCGAGTTTGACCCAAAGTTGGTGCCTTATCTAAGTCCAGTCTTAGCCATCTTTTCCAACCTGAACCATCCTGGGATTCAATGATTCACATTTCCCTGCCCATTTTCCTCCTGCCATTCAAGCAGGAACTGTAAATCCTCCATAGAAATGGCCATCTTTTCATTCCCTGCCCTGGCCAAGATACTTTTTTCTTTTGCAGAATTTACAATATTTAAAGCACTGGAGGTTTCCAGCTCGTCCATGATCTGTGAGCTGTTATCCTGAAAATACCAATTATGAAAAAAAACCCCAAGGAACCAGCAGGAAAAGTTTCACCCTTTGAAGAGACAAAGGACTCAGCCCTGAGGAGAACATGGAATTCCTCACACACCTTTCCCCATCCCACGTGGGATCCCCACCCTGGGAAGGGGATCAGCAGGAACTGCCACCAGGGGCATTTTAATGAAATATTAACGGCCCTGCTTTAATAGGGATTTCAGCACGACCTAAATGAAGTCATTGGGAGGGAGATATTGTCCCATTAAGCCCAGTAAAACCTGGAGCTCCTGTCTGGAGGAGAAGCTGTGGGCAGTTAAAGTGACCATCAATTTCAGCACCTGATGCTCTTTACAAGTCTCTGAAGTGTGAAGTCCCAGCCTGGCTGATGTATTTCACTTTAATTTCCTTTTGGAAAACAGAGCTGTGGTTAGTGGGGAACCTCCTGCACGCTCCCACACAGGCAAGGAGAGCCTGAGGAGTGCAGGCAAGGAGGAAATTATTTAACCCTTTACAAAAGCTATACAATTTCTTTAGTTAAGTAAAGAAAAATAAGCAGAGATGGTTTCTCCTTTAGTTCCTGTGTGAAAATAAACAATAGTTGTGCATAGCTAATAACCAGGTTAGGGCCCCTTGCTAATATCTCCTCCAGCTCCTGAAAACTCGCTGAAAAATCTCTTTTTTCCCCATTTCCCTGCACCTCAAGCAAGTTCCAAGTCAGCAGCTCATGCCCTCTGTAGGGGAAAAAGATAAGGATCGTGTAATTCCATCTGATTTGCCATTTCCAAGCTGTTCCTCTGCCACCAGACCACACAGGCCTGGAGACTCCTTATCTGATGGACCTCTCTGCAGGGTTTGGGTCAAACCTGAAGTTTTGGGTCAAACCTGAAGTTTTGGGTCAAACCTGAAGTTTTTGGGTCAAACTCAAAGTTTTTGGGTCAAACCTGAGGTTTTTTGGATCAAATCTGAAGTTTTTGGGTCAAACCCGAAGTTTTTTGGGTCAAACCCGAGGTTTTCAAGATGGTTCTGCTGCCAAAGTGGGCTGGGAAGAACCAAGATGATAAAACACAGTCAAGATAACACAACAAAAGATGTAATAATGAGAATATCCACCTAAATAAGGTTTAAAAGAGTAACAAAATTGTTCCCTGCTTTAACTACCTCATGGATATATTGATATATTTTATATAGGGAGATCCTGATTATTGCAGAGGGATTGAGAAACAACAACAGGAACGAAAACATTTGGGGGTTTTTCCCTTATGTTCTTGGAAATCAATAATTTAGGAATTAATTATCATCATCAGGAGCACCCTACTGTTGGTATTTGCCAAAACCCAGCAAAGGCAATTATTTATGACCCACTAATAGAAGGAGCTGAAAATAAATCAACAGAAATTGGGGCTGGATGTTGACTAAATGCATTTATCAATAATTTCGCTGCTCTAAATTATTATTTTTAATAAAAATACAGCAAACTGGCCCCTCACAGGGTGTTATAAAATCATGCACATCACTAAATCCCAGAATTACACTTGTAAAAAATTGGAATCAGAATAAATAAAAACCCCAGCCAGTTTTTATCCCATCTGCAGGACCATGGTACCACTCCGTCGAGCCACTAATTAATCAAATTTCCTGGGAAAACAGACAGGGATGAGCTGAGGAGTCTCTCCAGGAGTGCCACAAGTGTCCCCCAGTGCTGGCAGTTCTGGAGGAATCTTCAAGCAAATCAATGAAATTTGGGGCTGGGAGATGATTAAATGTATTTATCAATAACTGCAGCACTCAATGATTATTTTTTTAATAAAAAGACAGTAAACTGGCCTCATACAAAGTGTTATAAACTCTTGGAGATCACCAAATCCCAGGAATAAATTTGTAAGAAATAAGAATCAGAAGAAATAAAAAGCCCAGCTAGTTTTATTTTAACCAGAGCCGCTAATTAGCCAGATTTCCTGGGAAAACAGACAGGGATGAGCTGGGGAGTCTCCCAGGAGTGCCACAAGTGTCCCCCAGTGCTGGCAGCTCCAGAGGGATCCCGCTGGACAAGGACAGCTCTGTTTATTTACCATAGTGGAGAGAGAATCTAAACCTGTAGTGATTTTGCAGATGGATTTTGGATTTGCTGGCACAAAAGGAGGGCTCTCTGCTCTGCCAGACCAACCCAGGAGAACATTTTGATGGTCTGAAGATCTCCCCCTCCCTGGCTGGCAGCAGCTTTTGAAGGCCAGACCCAAAGGAGGCCGGGCCACAAGGGCCCTGCTGGGCTCCTGGGCTCGTGGAACAACGAGACCCAGGGAAATTGGGAGCAAGGGGCTCCCAAACTCTTCTTTTTGAGCTGGTGCCCCTCAGAAGGAAAGACCTGAAAGGCTCCTTCAGGTTCAGCAAACAAAATGGGGTGTGGAGATTGGAGTGGTTTGAGAACGCGGCTTTCGGCTTTGGGAAGGTGGGAAGGGAGGAGCTTTAAGGCAAAGCTTAGGGAGTTTGGGGTTTTTTCAGGCATAAACCCAAAGGAAAGCTGGGAACTCAGCCTGCCTGAGCCAGACCAAATCCAGGAGCTGGGCATTTGGGGATGGCTCCGTGAGCCAACCCTGTGGAAAATTCCAACCTGCATCCCAGTGTGGAGCTCCAGCCACCACTGCTGCTCCACACAGGCCGTGGGGGTGCAGAACTTGCCTTAAAAAGCTCAGAAATAATACTGAAAATCCAGTTTAGGAGCTCATTATCTGCATGTGAAGAAGACAAAGCTCCAGATCAAATCCAATTCTCCTTTTTTAAAGCCTGGCTTATTTCCTGTAAGTCAGGAGTTCCTCCTCAAAATATCCCCTCACAACCTGCACATTAAATGATCTCCCCAAAATATCCCCTCACAACCTGCACATTAAATGATCTGTGGGTGAATGCAAGAATGAGGGACAAGCTTTCACTGGGAGTTCCGACTTTGGGCAAAAATCTTAGTCCTCCTGATGGAATAAAAATATACAAAATTTAGGGACAAAGATTAGAAACCCTGACCTGAGGATACAAGATTTGTACTTCAAGCTTGGTTACACTCAACATTAAATCCTATAAAGAAACAAATTCCTGATATTATTCCTGAATTTGTCATAGGGATTAAAATTTGGATTTAAAATCACCTAAAGCTATCATAGAAATGCTTGTTCTTGCTGTTCTCCTGCAGTTCTACCCTTAAAAATCATCAGAAGTGGTTGTTTGGTGGAATTCCATGGTTTTTAATGGATCCTGGAGTGATGCCGCTGGAATATTTCCTGTCCTTTGTCTCTTGTGTAGCAGTTTGTGAGCCTGGAGAATGATGTGGGTGTAGGAAAGCAAAAAAAAAAAAAAAAAAAAAAAAAAAAAAAAAAAAAAAAAAAAAAAAAAGATAAAGATTTAACAACTTTCCAAAAAGTTTGTCTGAGTCTCTTCTTGCTTTACTCAATTTGCCTGTCCAGGGAGATGAGATGTGCATCCCATGGGATCCCAGTGACATCCTGTATCCCGATAGTGAAATCTGGGGGAGCATCCTGTCCCTGGAAGTGGAAAGAAAAAAAAAAAAAAAGAAAAGAAAAAAATCCAACCCCCAAAGGTGTTAAAGCTTCCTAAACGCAGCTGAAGTGGGGAGCAGGGTGGTGGGCAGGAAGTCAGGAGCCTGGTGAAGCCTATTAAGATGGAAAAAGTGAAGTAATCCAGCACAGTGGGCTATTCAGGGCTGCAAAAAGTGGGAAAGGCCAAAAGGAGAAGGAGGCAGGGAGATTGAAATTCAGATGGAACCCGGGGGTCTCGGCGCAGCAGCTGTAGATCATGTCTGGCAAAGCAAGTGTTTATTTGGACAATAATAGCCTTGAAGCCTCCTGATAAAACCATCTCCTTGCACTTCCATCCATAATACTGCCAGAGGTTTTCCTGAAGTATTCCCTTCTACTGGGATGTAAAGCAATCCCTGCTCCCGGCGTCGTGCGCCGACAGCAGAAGGAGGGGGGGAAGAAAATGATTTCCATGGCAGTGGGCAGGCAGGGAGATTAAAAAATAATAAAAAAAAGGATTAACCCCCCCCCCCCCCAAAAAAAAAAAAAAAAAAAAAAAAAAAAAAGAAAGAAAGAAGAAGGAAGGGTCAATCTTTTGTTTTGTCTTTTTTTTTTTTTTTTTTTTAGCT
>VZUI01012531.1:0-17273 GCA_013401135.1 Cettia cetti | reverse complement strand
GGGTCAATCTTTTGTTTTGTCTTTTTTTTTTTTTTTTTTTTTAGCTGCATCTTTAATTATTTCCTTGGAAAAACAAACGGGGAGCTGGATGCTGGGCTCCTGAGGAAGCAGCAGAGGAAGGCGGCTGTTTTCCGAAGCCCTCTCGCCATGTGGCTGCTGCTGGGTGCCTTTTGTCTCCCTGGCTTCCTGAACATGGATGGAAAGCGTGGCCCTTTCAAACTCCAGCCCCACTCCCTCCCCTCTGCCTTTGTACAGTTGATAGGAGAAAGGAACCAGCTGCAAAAAAAAAAAAAAAATTAAAAAAAAAATTAAAAAAGCCTTTTCATGTCTCCCGTGCTCCCTGACCCCCCTTCAACACCTTGGGGTGCCCGTTGGGATTTCCAGGATTTCTTCAGTTACATTACAGCAATCTCCTCCTCCTTGAACTTGATGGCAGCTTGGGCTCGCAGGAACAGCTGCCTCCAGGATTTCAGAGCGGGGTTTTGGGAGGAAAAAAAGGGGAATTCTGAGCTCTTTTCGTCCCTTCTAAGAGATTCAACTCGGCCTTCCCCAAAAAGAAAAAAAAAAAAAAAAAAAGAATGTGGAAATTCTCTTTGTGGAAATGGGTGTTGAGTTTAAGACATGAGTGAATTCAAATGAATCTGGCTTTAAAATCCAGGATTAAACTCAAATTTGGGAATTCATCAAACGTCTGGGTGAATATCGAGGGCAAATTCCACGCTGTGATTAACTGCCTTGTAAAGCTCTGGGTGCCTTCAGTTCCTTGTAAAAAACCCCAATGTAATCCCAAATCCAGGATCCTCATCCCATGGAGAGAGGGGAAAGATGAAGGAAATCAAGGTGTTGGATGCCAGGGAAGTGATTCTGGACTGTTCTTTACCTCCAAGTTGGGAAGCCACTGGAAAAGGCCAGAAAATGCCATTTTCAGGAGAAATGGGAAAGAGCAAAGTTACAGATTTTCCTGTGGCTGCCAACCGCCCTTTAGGCTTTGTTGGAATTTATTCTTTTTAATTTCCAACAGGAATATTTATAGGAAGAAAAAAAATTTCTTCTAAATTTCATGTAGTCATGTGGAAAGGCTGCTCCTTTTTAATGGAAGCACCCAGTCAGTGTCATTTTCTTGACAGATGAACAGAAAATCTATTTATATGTGTTTATAGACAGATTTAAGCCTAGAAGGTGATGCTTGGTTGTACAGTTTGACATCGAGAAGATTAAAATCCACTCTGTAACCTCTTACCAAGAGAAATAATCTCTATTTGGCTGATACAGCTGCTCTTGACTTGAGGCCTTGAGAACTTTCTGCTTCCATAAAAATTCCATTTTATGTCCCTGAGTCTTCACTCCTGGATTTAGGCTCATTCAGCAACTGCTGCTGTCCTTTTGTGAGGAATTTTGGTGATGTTTTTGTGGTGTTTCAGCCCTTTCTGACAATCTTAAACAGGTCCCTCTCCAAGCCTCTTTCTCAGAGTCTCTGGATTTTTTTTTTTTTTTTTTGCACCTTTTTCCTGCAGATTTTTTTTTCTTTTTTTTTTTTTTTTTCCCCCACACATCTGTTTTCCAATCTGGAGCCCAGAATGGGATCAATCTGCCCAACACTCACCAGGAATGTACATCATAAAAAAGACAGAGGCCACATTGCAGGCGAGCCGTCAGCACGGCGCAGTGACCGATATATAAAATATCGAGTGGGCTGCAGAGAGCAGAGCTTTATTTGGGGTCTTTTATGAGCTGTTGCTCCCAAAATGGACCCCCAAAAACAAAAGCTGTGGTCAGGGATGGCCCATGTCTCAGAGAATGTCAGGGAGGTTGTTGTGAATGTGCATTTTTAATACAGAAGCTGAGGATAAAAATCTATCCAGGGCAAGGATTAGGATCAGCTCAGAATATTCTGAGATTCTGTGAAAAATGGTCAAAGTAGGAAGCTTTTGGGAGGATATAATTAAACACCACTTTGTATTTATAAGCTGCTTTATCATATTTTTGATTATCAAGGGACTCAAAATTCATCAGAGATCTCCTGGGACGGCAACTTTTGTGCAGGTTTGGCTTTGTTAACATTTTGCACTTCAGGTTTGGCCACTCTGCTGAGTCTGTTGGTGCTTTCCATGTGCTTCATTCCCAAGTTTTGGCAGGGGCTGGGCAGTGGGGTTGTGTTTAGTCTGTTGGGGCAGGGCTGGGATCCGTCTTTCCTCCCCTTCCCTTCCCGTTCTGCTGCACTGGCAGAACCGTAAACGAGGATTCCAAACGATGCTGCTGCTTCCCTGCACACCCAGGGAGCTGGCAGGGCTGGGCAGGAGGCTTCTGGCTCCTTGCAAATATTTCTGGCCCCTTGGAAATTTATTCTGTAGGTAAAGCACAAATACACTCAGAGAGCCACTGCCCCATCAAGCAAAGACTCTTAAAATTCACTTTGTGTTTCTCCCACCACAGGATTTCCCTGGTTTTGCTACTGATGCAAATATTTCATCTGAAAGCAGGAGAATGTCCTTCCCTTGTCTAATCAGCTGCTGCTTTATATCAAACTCGTGATTAAACCTAAAATCAGGGGAATAATTTTCCATTTCTCGTGTTGAGCTGTTGTCATTTGTCCTGCAAATGCCAGGGTTTTGACTCTGAGGCACAAAATCTGAATATCCATCTGTTCGACACTTCAAAAACTCATTTTGTTACCAATTGTAGGAATAAAAGATCGAATCAGCTGCCAAATATCAATAAAAGAAAACACAATTTTAATGGAAGAATGCAATTCTATCAGGTCTGATTTTCTCAGCTTAAAAGCAGACAGAAAATTGATGTTTCTCCTGTCCAGGAATTGGCCAAAAACAGAACTTTTTTTTGCATTTTTCTTAGCAACCCAAACTGAACCAGAGACAAATAATCTGCCATTTTCACCTTCACATCATTTGTGGAGGGTGGATTTGGCCTTTGCAAATTATAGCAAAGCTGTGAGAGCCTACATGGAATAATTCAGCCAAGAAATTGGGCCCAACCATCACCAGAGCAGTGAGAAAACAAACACAAGTGGATTAACATAATTGCTTAATCAACAGCGTTCACTGAAGGGCTTGCAAGAGTGTGGAATTAATCATCTCATTGTGAGGAGCATTATGAGTAATGAACATAATGAGAACTTTGCACAGCTGGCAACTATTTTAATCCATTAACCAGCAAAATAAATAGGACTAGAAAAAACAACATTTCGTCTTATTTTTTGCTCTATAACCAGGCTTGATGGTGAATATTGGGGTTAATTAGAGGAATTAAAGGGAGAATCATCTTCCACAGCTTCTTCCTGCCCAAGTATGAATGGCAACTCCCTCCACAAGAATATTTCCCTCAGTCATAATTAATAGATTCTGCATTTCCCTGGGGGTTGTAATTTTTCAGTGGAATCAGTAGGATTTTTACTGGGAATTCTGTGGGAATTATCCTGGATGTTGACAGTCTATACCCAAATCCTTCAATTAGGATGAGGATGGTGGTGCAGGTCATTGCCAAGGCTTGGCTCCCCTGCATTAACCCAGGTACAAAGTTGGTGGTCTCCACCTTGACCCTCCTGAGGAGGTGAAGGTGAACCTGGAATGTTTCAGGCATTGAGGAGCAGTTTGTGGGGATAAGGAAATCACAGGGGAAAATGAACCAGCATTCCAAAAGCCTCTGGAGATGAACATTTGCCAATGAATCGGACATATTTTGCTTTTGTCTCCAAGTTTTGGGGTCAGTTTGGGCACCACAAACCCTCCTGCCACCCCAGCTGGGCCTGGGGAGGTCCTGCTTGGTTTGGCTGAGCCCAAAGGGCTGGGATTTATTGTGCTGTTTTCCAAGGAAATATTTATCCACAGCCATCGCTGACCTGCGATGACTCAATCAATGGCAGGCTGGCAGGAAAAACCGACTTACACCCAGGGATTTGGGAGACAAAGTGCTCCCTCCTGGCTCCAGCCAATCCATCTCTGCTCCAGTGCAAGGGTCACTGCTGGAGAACCGGGCAACAGCATCTTCCCTCTTCCAGCTGGTCAGAGCTTCCCCAGATTCCTAAGGAACAGCAAATTTAGGGACGTGTAGATCATCTACAACACCACCTTCGTGTTTTTTCAAGCACGATTTTCTCCTTTAAGAGCAGGGAAATGAGGAGAGAGCGTTGAATAAAGCAAATAATCCTCAGCGTGCTCTGAGGTTTGGCAAAGAGAGCCAAGGGAAGCACCTTATCTGTGGCCATCCTCCTCCAAATCCAGGCTGTCTCCTCCCTGCACTGGGGTAAATACTGCAAAAATCCTCTCCAAACTGATAAGGGAAATGTCAGCAGGCTTCTCCCCGCTTCCTGAAGTGGGATGTTCAGACAGGGATGTGATCCAGCCTGGAAGTGCTCGAGGGAAAGTGCTTAATGCAGGAGCTTTGAAAGAAAACAGAATTACAGCGTGGTCACTGCAGATGGCTTGTTGGCTGTTGAAATCAGGAAGGAGGAAAAGAGGTTTTCTTACTGGGGAACAATTGGCAAAAAAATGACAGAAAGTAAATAACCAGATAAGCAAAATAGCCAGAAGAATTAAATTTTTCTCAGTAACCAATATGATGTCATAATAAAAATATTAATTTCAGAGAATCTTTCCACTATTTCTCCTGTTGGAGACAGGCTAAGAGGGGTTATTTTTCTCAGGACACGTTTATGGCTATTATGATTAATCTCCATTAAGATTTGGATAATAAAATCACCAGGAGAATAACTTTGAGCTTATAAACTTAATATTGTCTACAAATAGGCTTCAGTGTTTTCCAACCAGCATAAAATGAAGGCATAAAGAGAGCTGGTAGAATTACAGAATCCTTCAGGCTGGAAAAGCCCTCTCTGACTGGAAAGGCAAGACCAGGAATTTTGCCCATCAAGGTTTTAATTAAACGAGGGTATCTTCCCCAGATATTTAGAATTTCAAGCAGAAATTCCAATATTTTGATAAGAGGGCATTAAGTAAATGATGAAATGAGATCAGGGGCATGAAAAGTGCAGTTATTGGGCAGGTAAAAGATTTTTGGTCAGAGGAAGAGGTTTTCCTGGTATCCCTAAAAATCTGAGGCAGAAATACCTCCAGTTTATAGAAGAGCTTGCTATATTTTGAATATTTTATTTTGAAACCAGGCCAGTTAAGGTACCTTGTTTACAACCCGATGGTTTATCCTGTTCAATGAAAAGGAAAATTCCAGGGAGCTGAATTACCAACCTGGCATTTGCTGTATCTCTTTTCCCTTTCCAAAAGACTGCAGACCTGTAAAGGAACTTTATTCCAGTGTTGCTTATGATGGGGAATAAGGTCTGAAAAACAAACTCAGATTTTTTATTTCAATTGTTTGGTTTTCTACTTTATCCAAGCCCCAGCTGGCATCTCCACAGGCACCAGGATCCTCAGTGCAAGCTGTGCCAGAGAGCCAAGTCAGATCCCAGAGGAACTGGGAAAGCCCTGGCTCAGAAAGTCTCAGATTTTACTCTTTCTTGTGAAAGAGAAGGCCCCAAAACCCCATTCCTTCTGCTGGGCCAAACCATGGGAACAGCCCATGGATGGCTCTGGAGGCTGCAGGACCAGGTTCAAGCTCCTTTGGTTCCTGTAAATTCCAAGTGTTCCTTCCCAGGACGCTTTCCCAGATCCAGTAAATTGGGATCAGCACATCCACAAGAGGAAATCACTGCCAGGACTGGGATATTCCCTGGGATATTCCCTTCAGATTTCTCTGAGATTTGTTCAGGATCTGGTTGTGCTCAAAGAACCAGGCAGGGGCTGAGCTGCTCCCAGCTCCTCCTGTGATCCAAACCTGATCTCTCTTCCCACCCCAAATCCTCGTGTTCTGCTTTAGTCCTGTTTCACACTGGTAACTTGGGTTTGGGATATTCCTACAGGCATTTAGGGACTCACCACAGGGGAGCTGTTCAGTGTCCCCAGAGACACCCTCAGGACATGTTTTGGAGGCAGAACACCCCTGGGAGTTGTTGGTGGAGCAACTTCAGAGAAAATTGTGCTTTTTCTGAACTTTTCTCTTGAGAAAAAGCCCAATTTTCAAGATTTTCTGATTCGAGCTGACTTTGGGGTGGATCACAACAGAACCTTTCCCCCGTGGCAGGTCCCAAAGGAATCCCTGAGTGCTCTGCAGCCTCTGGCAGATGTGTTTATCCGAGCCCAACCACGCAGAGCTTCCCTCCCGCTGCCCTCCACGGATTCCTCGCTCAGAGCTTTCCGCACTGCTGCCCTTCCCCGTAAACCTCTGGAATAAAAATCCTCTCCCCAGCATTTTTTACCCCTTCCTTTTTTTTTTTTTTTTTTTTCCCTTTCCTCCAGCAGGATTTGGGGCTTTATCTCAGTGCTGGGGCTGTGCCTGCTGAGGCCTCTCAGAAGGCTCCTTCTGGCCCACGTTCCCCTTGGTTCAAACACGTCCCTGCCCAGCCTTTGAGCTGAAGGCGGAGATGAAGTCAACAAGTAAAATATGAAAATAAATAAAACTCCAGTTCAAACAAACCACTTGCCTCAGTAAATAGCTCCTGGCCCCTTTTCAGGGCTGGCCAGCAAATCATCTGGGCTATCTTGTTTTCCAACAGCTCGAAGGCCTTCAAAGCTTACCTTGTTTTGGAGCACTTAGCTCAGCTCGAGGAGAAGTGATTCAGATATTGTTGTGTATCGATGATTCATGATGGCTCTGCTGCAAAATGAAAGCTAAGGGGTCTAATCAATAAAATTATTGAGTCGCTTTGAGCTGGTTCCAGGTCAATTTTTCTTGGCAATTTTTGCACTTCCTGAATTATACCGACCCAAAAGCATGAATAATGATCTAAAATTACACAATATACAGAAACCATCTGTTAGATAGACACGGGCAGGGTGATGTCATTGGGCTACTTCTAATCTGGAGCCTTGGATGCTGCCAGTGATGATGTCACGGGCTTGGCAACCCAAGGGTTGGGTTGGTAAAGCACGAGCAGCAATGTGATTTTCCTTCAGTTTTTTATGGAAAGAATTGACTTGTGCTCATTATCTCCAGGAGAAATGGAAGGGCTGTGGGCTTGCATAATTTATCCTACCTGGAAGAGAGTGAGAATGGAACCAGAATCCACTGAGAGCCAGCTCTTCAAGAGCCCAGACCCAAAATGTCTTGGACTTTCCCAAAGTTCTCCCTCCCGGATCCCATCCGGAGCTCCCAGGCCCTCAGAGCGGCTGGATTTGACGGGCCAGCCTGGTGAGGGGTTTTGGAGCAGCCAGATGTGTCCAGGAGCAGCTGCCAGTTCCAGATGGGGGCCTGGAGGCTCTGCTTCTGTTCCAGTGAAAGCTCCACCAGGTCTCCTACACTGGACCAAATCCAGCCCTGCTGGGGACTACAGCAAAATTCCATCTCTTTAAATGCCGTGAGCATTCCGGGTTGGAATTGTACCCCCATCCCAGTGATAGCACAGGGTGAGCTGGAGCAAAGCTTTTATCTGCCAGGAGTTTCATCCAGACCCACTGGCATCTGTTTCAAGGAAGGATTAAGGATTTAGGAGCAGAATCTTGGAACAACTCATTAATGGAACAGCTCAGCCTCTCTCAAGGGCTGCAGGTTGAAGTTTTCTGTCCCGTCCAACTGTTGGTTGCTACCACCTTGACCTGTTGGGAATGTGTTTATTCCAATTGTTCTTCCTTCCTGAAGGTCAGGGATGATGTCTCCCATCACCCACCCAGGCTTGCTCAAACAACAATGAACAAAAATTCAGTATTTTTGTCTCATCTTTGCCATAATTTGACAGAAACCCGACTTCTTTGTGACTTCTAGAAGAGAACTTCTTAATTTTCAGAACATAAAGAACCATTAGTGGGTGGTGTTTCACCAAGTCTCCCAAGACAGGCTTGAAGAGATCTGAGTTTCATTTAAACTTTGTATAAAATTTCACTTAATTCCTGCTTGTTTATAAGGATGTGTAATTTAATTGCTCTAAGTGACTGAAAATGTATTTCTAGTTGGATGGAAATCTGTAAACAATCTGGAAGTTTCTTATTTTTACATCATTTTCACTCTGCCTTCAGGGCTTGGTAAGATAATCAAATGTTAGTTTTTCTTTCTAAATGCAGTAGTCCCGTGCACATCACTTGAAAGGAAAATTCAACCATAAAACCCCAAAGTTCAGCTTTTAAACCCGCAGCAGTCACTCCTGACTTGCAAGGACAGCTTCACATCAGCCCCAACACAAGAAATTGTCCCACAAAATGGTGATTGCGAGAGGAAAAAAAATCTGGGAGTGTTTTGGAATAGGTGAGTCAGAAATCATGGAATCATTTAGCTGGAAAAGACCTTGAAGACTGAGTCAAACTGTTGAAAATTCAAATAGGAATGAATGCACAGTTCTGTGTGCAACAGCTGGAATGAGGAGATTCTGGAAATCTCTCTCTTTTCTATTTTTTCTGTCAAAATCTTCTGTATTTCAGCCCTTTCAAGTGCAAAAAAGGCTCTCAGGTGATGAAAATGTATTATTTCATATGTAGCAAATATAAATTTAATCAGTTTTATGTACAGACATTCTGTGCTCTGAGAGGGCAAATGTCAGAAGCTGTGAGGGATTTTTGCTGTGTTTTAAAGCAGCAATTTTGGTGGGGGCAGAATCCAAACAGATCCCCTGATCCTACATTCAGGAATCTATTATAAGCACCTATATGAATCTATACAAATTCAGGAATTCATAATCTATAATATCTTCAAATTAGCCATTAATTACAGCTGACTCTTCATTCCAGCTTTGGTATTTTCCATTTTAAAAGGTAAAGGAAGAATTAAAAAAATCTCTCTTGGATCAGGATAAAAAATAAAAATAAAAATAAATAAAGCAGGACTGTGCCTTCTTCCCTGAAGGAATCAGGATTTGGAATTTCTCAGCCAGCTCAGGAGTAAATTCCCCATTTTTTGAGCTCCTGCTAAAGCCCAGGAGCACCCAAACCCCGGGCTGGCCGCTGAATCAAGGCTTTTGTTCGGGTCCTGCTGATGGAAATCTCTGCTCCCGCTGCCCCGCGTGCCCCATCGCCACGGCAGCAGCACAGTTGATGCCTGCCCGGTGTTTTCCTTGGCAATCCATCAAAGGAGCCGGGAATGTGCGAGGTTTGGGGCAGGAGAGGCGGCCTGGGCTGCCACGGATCCGGGGGGCTTTGCTTTGGGAAGTCCCAGCCTTGGCCAGCAAGGATTTTTCTCTCTTTTCTGTGATATTCCAGCAGGCAGGAGTTACAGAACAGTGTTTGCCGTGAATCCTGCAAAAAATAAAAATGGGGGATTTTCTCTTTCATTTTTAACTTGTACAATGAAAAATGCTTGGGGGGGAAAAAAAAAAAATCATGCGTTTTGCTTCTAGAGCTGCCCAGTGCTTAAAGCTCCTGATTTCCACCCAATTCCTATCAAAGCATCAGTGCAGGGAATCCCAGTGAGAGAAATCCCAAAGAGTTTTCCCTCCAGAGCTCACACTCCTGATTTCCACCCAGTTCCTATCAAAGCATCAGTGCAGGGAATCCCACTAAGAGAAATCCCAAGGAGTTTTCCTTCCAGAGCTCACACTCCTGATTTCCACCCAGTTCCTATCAGAAGATCCGTGCAGGGAATCCCACTGAGAGAGATCCCAAAGAGTTTTCCCTCTAGAGCTTAAAGTTCCTGATTTCCCCCTGATCCCTATCAAAGAGAATTTCACTGATACAGACCCCCAAGGGCTTTGGAATAACAAACCCTGTCCAGCACCTTTTGAATCCAAGGAAATTTTGACAAGTGAAAACGTTCTACAGAACTATTTTCCCTGATATTCCCACTTTTACAGGTTGCTTTGGTGTGGATGAGATTAATGTGAAGGGTTTGATGGAATTGGGTTTTCCATGACTCCAGTGGAAACAACCAAACTGTGCCAATGCTTTTGTGTTCCTTCTGCAATGGAATCAGATTGGAAAAGGACCCGGACCAGGATTGAGGCTCAGATTTGTTTTAAAATCTGGCAAACGTGAAAACTCTGCTTTAACAGCAATAGAATAATAAATTCCTTGCAAAAAATGCTGTATGTTTTAGGGGTTCTGTCAAGTTATTTAAGGCCCAAATTTAGGTTTCCTAAAAGGAAAGGAGAAGAGTAAAACAGGGTTATTTAGAAGGTAAAAATGTGACTTTTATCAAATATTTAAACTTACATCTGCAACAGCTTCTTCTTCACTCACCTATGAGTGAATAAACCCATTTTGTTCAGTGGGGTTGCACAGGCAGGTGGAGTTTAGATTTTAAATATTTGGCCCCAGTGTTTCAGTGTTAAGAAGGAATGAATTTTATCCCAAAAAGTGTGTTAAAAATAATAATTCAGAATGTCAGGCTGATGGATACTTCTGAATGTTGGCATTTGCATTATGCTGATGTCCTCAGCACTGACACAGTCCTGGGAGTTAAAATGCTGCCCAGATAATCAGATATTGATTAATTAAAACAACCCCCTCCTCTGCAAAGCAAAGATCATTTCACTCCTAACAGACACAGCACCATTATTCTCTTTTTTTTTTTCCTTTCCCTTTTCAAAGAACTTTCGATGCTCTCAATTTCCACCACCCAGAAAAACGGGTGAAAACGCTCATCTTAATTTCCCTTTTTTTTTTTGGAGGAGGAGGGGAGACAAATCCCCATCTCTAAATCTGCAGCCCATTCGGGACTTCAAATGCTTCACTTATCTGGCATTGTAAACTCGGGGCTGTGGAGTAATACTCACCAGACAAGTCATAAATCATGAGCAGAGACAGGTGCAATAAATACCAGTGTCAGAAAGTTACAAAGTAAAATTATATTGTTTTGACAAGATGTCCAGATGCGTTGACAACGGGGCGAGTAAATGGGCTCGCTCTGAGAGGCTCTATTAGTGCAGGGGAGGCAGAGGGAGGGAGGGGAAAAACCCAAAAAGACCCAAGAAAAATAACCCAAAAGCTTAAAGGCTTATCAGGGAAACGATGTAACTACTGCAAAACACCTAGGAGTACATTCATTTTCTGGGGGACTCTTCCTCTTCTTTCCCCAGTGATCAATTGAGAGCATCTCTGAAAAAAAATCCCAAAAACCAAAAAACCTCCACATTTTTGGCGTTTGCTTTGCTGTTTTAGGGTAAAGAGTGATTGACAAAGAGTAATTCTCTTTTTTTTTGCACTGCATCGTGTACACTTAGAAATTGGCTGGCTGGGTTTTCCTGTGGTTGCAGCAGCATTTGAGCAGCTTTATGTATTTAATGTTCCTGCTCCTCCTCACACGAGGTTTTTAATAAAAAAATCTGGGACAGGAACTCCAATTCAGCTCTTCCTCTCTACTGGAGAGTTCTGACATGTGCATAAATATCTTTCTGAGCAGACTGCAGTTTTGTGTCAATAATTTGGGGCTTCTGTGATTTTCTGAACTAGGCCAGAAGGTTCAGCAATTTCCAGTTGCAAATTTTGAGCAATTTGTCCAAGATCAGAGACAGGTTAAGACAGAAAGAACAACTTTCAACCTAACCAATTTCCCCAGCCACGAGCCCACCCCTAGTTCCTCATTTGATTCTGTTTGGGGAAGGGATGAGCACAAAAAGTCTTCCCTGTAGTGTGATAATGAGTGGAAATAATGTAGGGACACCTCACTGAATGAGATTAGAACGTGTCTGTCACTGAGCCAACAGAGCCAGCCCTCCTCAGAAATTTGGTGTGCAAAATCAAGGGAACCATGGGATGATTTGAGCTGGAAGGGACCTTAAAACTCAATTTTTCCATGGGCAGGGACCCCTTCGGCTGTTCCAGGTTGCTCCAAGCTGGCCTTGGACCTTCAGGGATTTTTGTACCAGTACAGTTAATCTTTGCTCCATTGCCATCCCTTCCCAATTTCCCAAATTTCACCATTTTAGTGTCAGAACAATAACATGGAAAGAAACCTGGGTATTTCTGCCCAGGTGAAACTTCCACACTGTTTAGGAGAAAACTGGATGATGCTTTTGGCTCCCAGGCCAGGCTGTTCCATGGATGCTGTTGGATTTGGAGCGCTGGGCTGCCAGGCCAGGCATCAGCACCCTGTAAAAAAACCCAATATGTTTCTGTTGAAAGGAATGTGCTACCATAAATGAAGGCACTTGAAGGTCAAAGGTCACCGGGAGTAATTAGCCCAGGCCATTAAAGGAAGAATAAAAATCATGTTTTACAAGCTGATAGAAAAGAAAGTTGAAAATATGCCTTGGAGAGAAAAAAAATAAAACCAGCAAGAATGCAGCACCACATGGTGGGGTGGGTGTTGTTCATGTGCAGCAGGGACATGCTCACATATATTTTCTTTATGAAAAGCTGCTCCTGGCCCACTCTGAACACGTGTCCCACTGAAAATTGGGGGAAAAAGTCAATTCTCTTGTGCTGTGTATAATGTTTTAAAAGCTACCTTTAAATTGCTCGAGCCTTTTTATCATCACATTATCTCCTTCCTCCATCTTAAAACCTGTTTGACGTTGGAAAAATACACAGAGTTTGACAGCCAGGCTGAAGTGAAACCCAAAGATATCCTTGGAAATTGTTGGCCATTTCCCAGCAGCTCTGGGAAAACGTTGTGTGAGCACGAACAACCCACAGAGACCAGGCAGCCCCTGGCCCAGGAACCTGATGGGTGAGTGACCCATTAAAGGCCCCTCCAGGGCTCCAGCATTGCCCATTTTGCTTAAATGAAATCCAAAATGTTCAAGGCAAAGCTGAAGTTGTTAAGTTGGGTGAAGAGGGGAGAGGTTTTTAGCACAAGTTCAAGAAAAATCCAGGTTGAGGTGATTCTTCGGTTCCACAATGGTCAGTGTTGCTTAGGGTCTGTGCAGGAGAATTTAAACATGGAAAATAGCATTCTTTTTTATTTAGATAGGGTTTTTTCTTAGACACTGTGGTTGTCCCATCCCTGGAAGTGTCTCGGGCCAGGCTGGATGGGTTTGGATCTACCTGGGATAGTGGAAGCTGTCCCTGACCACGGCAGGGGATGAGATGAGTTTGAAGGTCCTTCCCAACCCAAACCTGTGGCTCTCTGATATGAGTAATTCAGGAAATTCCAACAGGTTTTTAAGGACTTTCCCTGTGCCAGGCTTGTCAGGGATATCCAAAGCAGTTTTGTTCCAGAGGATTCCAAGCACTGGGAATAACCCTGCCTTCAGCACTGACAGTCTGGAAACCTCAGTGAAAAATTAAAAAGAACCTTTTGATTCCCCAACTCCTGTTAGGAATTACACTGAACTGACAGCCTCAAAATAGTTACAAAAAAAAAAAAAAAAAAAAAAAAAAAAAAAAAAAAAAAAAAAAAAATCCTTCAAGTTATCTCCAGCCATTTCAGGAACCAGCTTCAAACAATTTGCTTTTCACCCACTTCCTCCTCACCCCATCCCAAACCAGCACATCCACGAGTTCCCTGTGGCTGATGCTGGACGTGGAGAGGGGCTCCCCGTGATAACACCTCATGTTAATCAGCTCTGAGATGGTTTCCAGCTCTTCCTGAGCCCCCACTGCTGCAGAGGAGCCCTGTCAGCAGCAATTAGCACCAGGTTCTTGCAGAAGAAAAGGGACATATTTCAATTATTTGCTTCTCTGGTGTTCCCAGATCCTCCTTCCAAATGAAAAATGCCATTCCATGACCCACAGGGAATATGGCACTCCTGGAGCATCCATCTGAGCCTTGGCTCTGTGGCACAGAGGCCTTGGTGCTCCAGGAACAGGAGGTGGGTGGCAAAATTTATCTGCTGGCTTGGGAAGGAGCAGCAGGAATGGGGAATGAGTAACTCTGGAGCTGCTTTGCCCTGCTGGGCGCTGCCTTTCGTGCTGTTAAATGGCTCTGCCACGTGTTCAGAACGAGACTGAAAGATCAGATTTTGATAAAGTGCTCTTTGCAACATTTCTGGTGAAATCTCTCTGGTTTAGAAGTGCAGATTTTGACAGAATGCTGTTTTCCGCAGATTCTGGTGAATTTTCTCTGTCTTTAATGGTACAAATCTTGACAGAATGCTGTTTTCAACATTTTCTGGTGAAATCTCTCTGGTTTAGAAGTGCAGATTTTGATAAAGTTCTGTTTGCAGCGTTTTCTGGTGAAATTTCTCTGTCTTTAATGGTACAAATCTTGATAGAATGCTGTTTTCAACATTTTCTGGTGATATCTCTCTGCCTTGGACTCCCCCAATTTCATGCCAGGATTGTTTTCCCTTCACCAGGGATTCCTCCATGATCAGATATTTCCAGAACTGTTTTCTCCACTTTGAGCTGCTCCATCCTGCATTCTTAATCTTGATTTTAAAGTGGAGAAACACTTTTTTTTTGTCTTTTTTTTCCTCACTCTTACCCCATCCAATGCATTCACTGACCACACATCCACACCTCACCTTCAGCACCCCCTTTTTTTTTTATTTCCTGGGGGTGCTCCCAAACTCCTGCAGATCCCACAGATCCCTCAGAAGCTGCATCCCCAAGCCTGCAATTCCCCACAGGACACTTAGACATTTGCTTTTAATCTGGGCCCCGAGTTTGTAATGGATTCTGTAAACATAATCACGAGGCCTTTCCTAAAGGGAAGCACTCCCAAATCCCAGCCATTTTTGCTGACACTTTTGACTCTGGGCTTGATCTTTGCCCAGGTTGCCAAATAAAAAGGGCAGAGGGCAGAGTTCAAAAGCGGCCGTTTACCCCTCGGATTATTGAAAATCAAAACCCGGCGGAAACGCTCCGGAGGAATTGGAGGAAACTCCTGCCCCGCTGCTCCCCCAGGAAGGATGTCATTATATTGTTTTCTAAGGTTAGGTCTGTTTAGAGAAATAAACACTTGAGTGAAAACAGGCATGAAATGCTAGAAAGGCAGAAATGCACCGGGGCTGCTCCAGCATCACAAGCACGGCGCGGGATGAGCAATTCCCCAAGTTCAAGCCCCTCTTCTCCACCAAAATCTCTTTTCATGCACTTGATTAATTAATGATTTACCTGGGCACTGATGGAGAGACCTGTGTGTGTCTTTGGGGATGCTCAGTATTGGTTATTTTTATTTCAGCTGATTTCTCTCTGTCTCTCAAGGCCTTGCACAATCCCACACAACAATGAGACAATTCCCCTGTCCTCTTTGCAGACCTAATTATTCCATGCAGATTTTAATGATCAGATATCAGTAATTAGTGTTATCAGCTCCCATTTAAGGCATCTGATGTGAAGCATCCTGAATTGCAACTATCCCAAGATCGTTCATAAAGACGAATTTATGCTCCCAAACCACATTTCCCTGCTTAGTCTGAGCTCCAAGCTTCTCCAAACACACATTTATGTGTCCTCACCTGTGGCTCGGAAGGGCTGGAAGATCCTGGATCTCATGGATCTCATTTCTTATCTTCACATCTCAAATTTATTTTTTTTTTCACTGCATTTTCCCCCTCACCCCCACGTGTCCCAGTCCCATTCACTTGCTGTTTATTGACCAATACAGAGCTTTTTGTTTTGCAATTTTTTAAATTTAATTGATTTTCCAACAACTTCCTGATTTTTTTCCCTCTTTCTCTCCCTTCCTTTGCATACAATTCCTTTCCCTCTATCCACATCTGTGATGTGCAGCCACCACTTTGGATTTCTGGCACTTCCCACCCCATTTCTGCAGTGCTCCACTCTCCTTATGCTCATAATTTTAGCTCTGGATGCTGTTCCCACCTCTCTTCCTGTTCACATTTCGAAGCACAAATAGGTTGGAATAATTCTAAGCGGACAACAAACCAAAAAAAATAAAAAAAATCCCCAAACCCTGGCATTACGTAGAACCAGGAGCACGTGGGGGAGTCCATAAATCATTCTTCCTGCCACATCTGTTTTTATTTTGAAGTTTATCAGCGCGCTCGGTCGCAACGGGGATTTTGGGGGATAGGGGAAGGAGGAGGAGGGCCCGGCTGCAATATTAATCTCCCAAAGTGCCTTCCAGAACATCAGAGAACGGGGAGGAGGTGGGGGGAAAGAAGGGCTTTTAGCTGGTTTCTGCTTTTCCTTCCTTGAGGCTGCAGATAAAGCTTGGCTGCCCACGGTGCACGGGCTGAAAAGGGCGATTCATGGAGCCCTTATCAGAGCCCCGCCGGGACAGCCCTCGCGGGGACCTGGCAGATAAGACAAGCCCCAAACTGATACCTGCCCAGACACCAGCGGGCCATGCCCCCCTCTGCCTGCCCCGTGTGGGCATCTCCAGAGAGACACTGGCAGCGATAACGCCGCCTCTGTTCCCGGAGAGAGGGAAGGGGCACGGAGAGCTGGAGCCTTTCCCAGAGCGTGGAGCAACCTCGTGGCTCCCTCCCCTCTGATACAAGCCTCAGCTGGCATCTTCTTCCATCCTGCTCAGGGCTGAGAGCTCACGCCGGGTTTGGGCTTCCAGCATCTCCGCTGGGATTTGTGGGAATCACTCCAAGCACGCCTTGTCCTCCTTCTCTTCTCCTTTTCTGTGTTTCGCAGAGGAAATGTTTGTGAACCAGGCTCAGGAGAAACATCACCAGAATGCTCCTTTCCACGTGAAATCCTTGCTTTTGGAAGTGCATTTCAAACACGTAGGAATGTTGGTAAATTTGAGTGTCTCCCTGCAAAGGCTGGAGCAATAAAGAAACAAAAAAGAAAGAACTTGATTTTTTTTTTTTTTGAATCACACTGAAAAGGTTGTTTGTTTTTTTTTAATTTCAACATACATTAAAAATTTTTCTGTTTTTTTTTCCTCTCAGGGTGGTGAGGCTCGGTAAGTTGCCCATTTTTAGGCACCCGGACAATAAAATGCCACCTCTGAAGCTTCCCTGTGCTATTAAAGTTTGAGTCCTTTCCAAAGTGATCTCAGCCAAAATCTTTATTATCTCAATGCCACAATATTTCCCTTTTCTTCCAGAAACATCCATTTATTATAATTCCAAACTAAAGCTCAGTTTTGAGCCTGCTCTCCATCTCAAGTAGGTCCAATCCAAAAACCCATTTATTTCTCCAATCATTTTGGGATGAGAGAAATCCCTCATTTCCATCTTTGGTTAGGAAGATGGGGATGTTTGGATGATTTAAATCCCCACCTGATGAGCCCAAACTGGTGTCCAGGGCTGAGATGAGCAGGGCAGCCCTCTCAACGAGGGTCTGTAATGTGCTGGGAGCTTTGTATTTAGGATCATTGGGACTTTTATTCCCCTCTGGGTGTCAAACAGGATTAAAGGCACTGGAATGAGCAGGGATTCCTAAAAACAGAGGGCAGGCAGAATGAAGGGAATAAAAAGCAGTTCTATTTATGGAAGGGCCTCCAGGTACACTCAGGGC